>JAJSOF020000029.1:47336635-47531635 GCA_025594305.2 Periplaneta americana | reverse complement strand
AAGATAATATTAAAATGGGTTTGAGGGAAGTGGGATATGATGATAGAGAATGGATTAATCTTGCTCAGGTTAGGAATCAATGGCGGGCTTATGTGAGGGCGGCAATGAAACTTCGGGTTCCTTAAAAGCCAGTAAGTAAGTATTATTATTATTTTCCCTTCAAATAATATCTTTGTTCTGGTTGTAACTAGTCCTTTAAAGGGCAAAACTTTTGTTTCTTCTACAGACATTTTCATATTGTATTCTTTGCTATTGCCACTCGATTTAAAAACGCCTCCTTTTAATTTGTCTTCAGTTCTTGTTATTATTATTATATTACCGTCAGCGAATAATAAATAATTCGGTGAAGTATTATTGAAAGTAAAAGTATTTTGGCCTAAACTCATCTCTAAATGTAGCATGAAGTCGTTAATATAGGGGTTAAAAGTGACGGTGATAGAGGACACCCCTGTCTAACTCTTGTCTGGAGTAAAAAATAAAAACGAAAATGCTAGGAGGTAATAAAATTATTATCTTACAGGTACTTTATCCTGTAGAAGACTAATCTAGTCGACAACACTAGTATGGATTCCTGGAAGCAGAATGTCAAAGGTAGCAAGCCGGCTTTCACGCAGGTATAGGCGATGAGTAATTTCTAATTATCACTTCGCTACTACATCATTGCCCCCAGGGAAGTGTTCTCAGTAAGGTTAATCTGCGATATATACAGCTGTAGAACTGGTTGCCAGGCACCGACGTTACTGAGCAGAAATATCAATTGTGCATATAATTTAGTGCTCATACACACTTAGCCGTTGTTAAGCTATGTGATGTCTCCTCACCAAAGCGGTCGATGATCGATCTGTTTGATCCTGTGAGATTTGTTATAGACAAAGGGTTTATAGCTCTGATTTTCTGCGATTCCTGTGGTTTCCCTGCCATTTATCACTCTGCTTGTAGATATGCGTCATCTCTTAGTCCCTCCAGACTGCCTCGGATTACGCATTGGCAATTTACGCAGAATACGTATTAATACAGTATGTTAACTTCGCATACAGCTAGCGATCCAAGCGGCAGATAACTAACACTACTGGAAAAGTCAGCTGTTTATAATTATGTTATGGCGATGATATAGATGTGAATGATTTATTACAAGAATGAGGGTTTCGAAAGAACCTTATTGTTCAACTGTAAACTGCAGCAACAAAATTCAATAATAACTTAACAAGTTATGTATAAAGTGCAAATTAAAATTAAGGTGACATTTAACATTAAATTTTTTAAGGTGACATGTATTTATTTAGCCTGACGAGTTACTCCCTTGGTTTTAATTGTAAATTATTTAAAAATAGCGTGTAAGAGGGCCTTAGACTAGAAATGTTTAGCTTAAATGTAGTTCTGTTTATAAGTATGCATAAGGGTGTAATTATTTGACTTATTTGAATTGTTGTATCAGTGAAGCGAGGTGAGTCAGTGAAGTTATGGTTTTACAGTGCAGCGAATAGTTCCGATCAGTGATAATTTATAGCGTCAATGAAATGTGTTCTATAGTGTCAGTGAAATATGTTATAGAATGTCAGTGAAATGCGTCATAGTGCCACTACAATGAGTGAGTTGAGAGTAAAGTGAAAGACTATTGAAACTTATGTAGGGCCTATACATATGTAGGTTGTATTGTAAAATGAGGTATTTTATGTTTTATTATTAATTGTAGTTATTGTGTTAAATTGTATTGTGTATTCTTATTGTATTGTGTATATAATTGTATTGTGTATTGTAAATTGTATTGTGTATTTTTTATGATTTTATTGTGTACTGTTTATCATTTTATTTTCTATTGTTTATATTGTGTATACCACTGCCACCAGGTGCTTGCCCACTTGCAGTGTAAATAAATACATACATACATACTTCAACAAACGACGAAACCCATTTTACACTTTCCGAAAGATCTCGAAAAATTAATAATACACTGTGTCCTAAGTAAAAGTATACAGAAATAACAGCTTATATCGTAACTTGGATAAGTAAATTTCTTCTGTATTGTATAGAGTAACTGAAAAAAAGTTTTTATTACCACTAGTACACTTCAACATGAGCACCATTTATAGCTCGACAGATACCAAAACAATACTCAACCTCTCTCCAGGTGTTCACCAACATATCAGGTGTTACAAGCTCAACTGCTTGAACGATACGCTGTCTCAAATCTATCAAATTACGAACTTTTCTGCTGTACACAACATTTTTAATAAATTCTCACGCAAAAAAATCCAAAGGTCTTAAATGCGGGGATCTAGGTGGCCAGGAAGTTGGCCCACCCCTACCAATCCACTTTTTTGGGAAGGTTACATCGAAAAACGTTTTAACATTTCATTGGAAGTGTGGTTGAGCAACATCCTGCTGAAATGTTAAATCTGGCTGAAATTGTGAAAGTTCTCCAGCATATAAAGGTACATGATTTACGTGGGCTTCTAGCAAATGATTCACGCTCCTGATCCACAGTCATTTCGGCCACATGCTATTTAGAATGTTTCCCTTTCTTTGAAATCAAGCTTCCATTGTATCGTAGAGTTCTATCCCACTCGTAATGGACTTGCGTGTAGGAGAATCCACGTTTCATTACCTCCGTATGCGCCGCTGAAGACGCGTAACTGAATTCAATTCTGCAAACCAGAGCACGCATTGAACTTTTTGCTGTACCGTCCACATTTCTATTCACAAGGAACTAGACTGATAATTGCAAATTTTCATTCATGTAACAATAAGCTTTAAACGAAACGTTTCACACACCAATGGCCATGGAAAAGATATGAAACGAAATCTTGGAGAGTTTTTCTATTGATTGAGCTTTATCTTAAGGAATTATAACATACGGTTGTGAAATTATAAGCTGTTATTTCTGTATAGTCTTAGTGTGGACATGTTGTATAGTGTAGACCTAGTGGCTTATGCTTAGATGTAATCTTATCGTCGTTATGTTTCGGGTTTCTGTCTTTTCGTTTCGTTTAATTTTTATGTTAAATTCTGTTGTAATGATTTCGGACGTAAAAATGGGTTATAAATACGCGGCGAGAGTACCTACTAAAAACGATACAAAATATTCGAGTGCAAATTGCGGGTATGCACGAAACACTTCCAGAACAGCCAGTTTATAAATTTCAATAAAAATCCATCGATTAAAACTGCTATAAACGAGTGAAGTGGCTCAGACGATAACATTTATGACTTGCATTCAAGAGGTGCCGGGTTCAAACTCGTAGCCAGCTAATCTGAGTTGGGTATCTCTCAGTCACAAAGGCAAATACCGGATTGGAAATTTACGTGCTATGCTTCATCACAGCCTTAATCATCAACATCATAAACATTAAATCAAAATCTAAATCTGCTGCATGAACACAAGCCATCTGGGAAGATAGAAACAGAATCTCAACAATAGTCAGCGACCTACTTAACATACGGTACCCAAAAATCCGACGCATACAATATGACTACAGATGTTAAAACATGTATTAATCAATCATTCCTATACAGGGACATTATTTTATTTTTACTTAAATTTTAATAGTACCTGAGCTTTTGAATGTACTTCACTCCCACCTCTTCTACTAGTAAATTTCCAACCGTACTCCACACAGAACCAAGGCCGCATATGTAGTCAAAGTAAACAGTACTGAGTTAGTGAGTATACTACATTCCAGAAATATGTTCGCGTTTTACAGTGACGAAAGAGCTTTCAATATTGAATCATATTTTCGCACAGGTACTGTTGTCCGTTTGCCTACGTCGCATCCCGATTTCCCTCACCCGCTTCTGCTCGCCCCTCTGTAAAGGCTAGTGGCTGAACTATCTTAGCTCTTTTCTGGAAAAATTAATTTCTGTTAGGAATTGGACGTCTACGTAATATTATACAACTGTTTAAAAGAACTTAAATAAAAGGGCCTCGTTAAGAAATTAACTGTCACGTGATTTCCCCCCTTTCACGATCCTACGACGAAACCATTTGGACGGACAGTAGATAGCATGTCTGAGTAATTTTATCTTTTCGGATCGGGCAGAAGTGAACACTGAATTTACAGTACGTAAGGTACTCTTTTATAGAGTAGGTACAGAATTATTTCAATATGAGCTACTAGTACGAAGAACGAAACTGGTAATTGGAATTAGGTACAATAGTCTATAGTGCGATAATATGCACAAAAGATCTGAAGGCTGTATAGAAATGAACGGCCACCATTTTCAAATATGTGTTTAAATATCCATATTATGATTATTTTTAAATTTAACTTCATTCTCTGTATTGTACGCTAATGTGCTGTAGACAGTATAATATACACTGCATAATGAATACGTCCGAATGGATAGCTCAGTTCGTGAGTAAAAACACTCATTGTTAATACTGTACTGTATTTTGATTAAACAAAAACCTAATGAAAATGATCACACTCAAAATCGCGATATTTCCTAGTTTACGTAAATGGATGAACTATTTTTCTTCCCTCCTATACCTAGTAAAGTGATTTGCTTGTATTTTACGTAAGTATTATCGAACTCCAGTCGTGGAATGGGCTGGCAAGAGGTGTTTCCAGTTCTCAACCGTTAATCCAAAGGCATAGCCAGGTTAATATTAGAAATGTTATGTAGTAAAAATAAAATGATGTCCCTGTAGAAAAACGTTCTGTCGGTACCGACGGTATTCTTGTATGTCTGCATTTATTTTTTTTTTTCTGCTTGACATTGGAACAAGGTCTTTCGTGTCATTGCACTCTTTATTTTTACGTTTCCCAATTGGAGAATGGAATACAAGGCTTTCAGGAATTCTTTTCTTTTTAATGAAATCAGTGATATTAACCTTCCAATGAATCGCTTTCGAGTTAATAAACTTGTAACAATAGAATCTGCAGTACAATTTCAGGTTGACATTTGAAGTTAGTGCCCTTTCTTAAGGGGTTAGGTATAGCTTACAGCAGTAAAATTTTTGGAAATATTCAACATTTTTTTCCTGTATTACTGTATCTTGTACAATAATAAAAATTAGTATGTATGGAACACTGTCCTTGTGCTATACAAATGCTGGGTAACTTTCGGTGCTAGACCCCGGACTCATTTCACCGGCATTATCACCTTCATTTCATTCACACGCTAAATAACCTAGATGTTGATACAGCGTCGTAAAATAAGCCAATAAAATAAATAAAATAAAAATAAAAAATTCTGCTATATTAAAAAAATATTTTTACTACCAAATATATTTTCAAAATTCAAAATGATGGCAGTTTACTGGTGCAGTGATCAAGCGTTTCCCTCATAACTCATAAACTTGTAAACTTTTCATGTTCTCTCTCTTTTATTTTATTGCTGAAACTCATGTTTACAATATCATGCTCTTTGAACTACATTCCTTAATAAATAATATATATTTTTTATTTTGTGTTATAAGGAACTACTGATATTTGACTATTTTTAAATTACTTTATTTTTTATCAAACAATATATCAAAGGTAGAGAAGTTATCTTGCATCATATTGTAGATATAAAACACAAAAAAAAAAAAAATCATCATCGAATGTTGGATAGTTTTGGAGTTGTGTGTAACGCTTCATCACTGCACAGTGAATTGAATTTTGAAAAAAAAAAATGTAAATTTTTTTAATCGTAAACATATTTTTTTCATATAGAAGGACATTTGTGCCCTTTAAAAGTATGAAATTAAAACCAAGATAACTGTATTAGTATATTATTCCCATAATAAATTAATACTTATCATTATTTATATACCTTCTCTGAACATATAAATAAAAAGAAATATTGAAAATTTCTTACAATAGGCCTATGGTGCATGGAGCATTTTATATCAAACGATATAAAGTTTTATACAATTATTAATATTTACAGAACTATTGTACTTAGAAAGTTGAAACTTGGTATGTCCATTACTAATAACATACTTACTATCCATGATCAATTTCACATAAATCGGATAAATTTTGTGGATTTTGATATATTCACCTCTGCCTCCCCTTAAGTAAAACTTTCCATTTTGCGTCTTGCGTCTTGCAGAACAGTCAAACGATTTTTTTCACTGGTCACCCCTAATAATAATGGTAATACAGTTTTTCTCCCAGTATATTTTATAAAAACAAGCAGTCACACTACGCGAACATCATTCTTTCCCTCAGAATATGGAATCGTGCTCAGCGTGCCGTGTTACGAAGCAACTCTAGGCGGTGATGGAAGTCGGGGCTCCTGGTGAGTCACAGTCGAAGTGGGGCCACGCATCTATGTCACGGTGTCGCGCGACCCCCTTCTGAAACGTGAGCTTCACGAAGCAGTGACCGCAACACAGCGCGAGTCTTTTCCTCACCAGCATTACATTGCAGAATCCGGACTCTTGACACAAAACACTGTCCGAGATCTCACGTTAATATGTAGGATTTTCAGTCGACTCGGTCTCCAACCCACGCATAGAGTTTTCAATTAGAAACAGAATGTTCTAGTCGTGGGATACCATTCTAACCTCGAATTTCAGAGCCCTGATATCCCCATTTTTCACTTCCTTACTTCGCTAGAAACAAATTATTTCAATACTTAAAAACTATTACACTATTTTTGTAACACACGTTTTCAGCTTCCGTGACAACATACCTTCTTGGCATAGAACCACGTCTTTATTCTCACTAAGTATGACGGGTTAAGGTAAGAATTTACCGTTACGTAAAAATGCAACACCCCCTCTTTTTATTCTCCTTGTACTCCCATTTCCCTCGCTGTATTCCCCGGGTTCTCATTGTCTTCACCTCATTCCCCTTCTTTTCCTTGTCTTCTCATCGTACTTCCCTTGTCTTCCTCGTCTTCTACTTATATTTCCCTTATTTTCCTCCTCTCCTCCTTGTATTTCCCTTATTCTCCTTGTCTTCCTTTCATTCGTATTTGATTTCCTTGTCTTTCCATTGTTTTCAATTTATTCCCCTTTCTATTTTTGTCTTACCCGTTTTCCCCATTGCCTTACTTTTTTTCTCATTGTATTCTTCCTTTTCTCCTCGTCTTATCCTTGTTCTCTTTGTATTCTCCTTATTTTCCTTACAGATTCCTTATCTCACAGCATTCTAATTTTTCTTCTGATATTACCTTGATCTCTTAGTATTCCCCTTGTGTGATAGCATCCACATGTATTTCTACATTAGATATACAGCATAGTAATGCTATGCACTTGCCAATTTCCTTTGTGCGAGATCGAGCGTATTTGCTTGTTTTCCGCACAGAACCAATACGCGGTAAGTGTGAAATACCACATTCAGTATTCTCAACGTAACACACATAACAATTTCCCTCTTCTTACCGCTTAAGAGCGACATTCATTTTACTGCTTTAGGTTTTTAACATATTATTTTTAGAGACGTTTAACATAGTAATAATTATAAATTGGAAACTTACCACTGCAATTTCATCTCAATTGCAATGTTAATTATTGTTTTTAAATATTTGCAAAAATTAAGTAAAGTCTACTACTCCACGAAACTTATTGCATTCCTGATACAAGTAACATTAAGGAAGCCGTGAAAAAATCAACAAGATTCCAGATGCGGATGTTATTACTGCAATATGTTATATAAATAATATTGTTAAAATATTAAAATGAAAAATAAATCATTACATAAACTTACCGTTTGTTTTAAGTTCGCATTTATAGACTGGGGGAAAAAAGACAGACGTATATCAAGGCCTGCTGGAGTATAGTAAACACAGAAAACATTTTATAGCAACAATGTTGAAGAAAGATATTTTGGTGTTCCGAAGTTGCCGTCATTGAACAGAAACCAACATGGAGATTTCATTGCAACTAATTAGAAATTCGTCTTTCAGGTATGTAATAAACGATCTTCGCACAAAATAATGTACGATACACGAGCGGTATGTTTGTTTTCATGTTCTCGGAAATTAAAAAAGCTCAACTACGTTTCGCTTTTTCAATCTTTTCCTCGACCATGAAAACGTCAACATACCACTCTTGTAACGTATATTACTATTCTCTGTACAGCGACTTCCTTTAGAAAGACAAATGTACTCAGGTCAGACTGAAGCAGCATGGGAAGCTGAAAATTCTACAATCAACAATTGACAAAGTTCTTTGGAAGTATTTTGAACTCTGTCCATACCAATTGCAAATTCCAAGGCATTGAAAGCAGTGGATTCCGCTTATTCTTCTTGTTTTCCTCTAATTCCTATTTGATTTCCTTGTCTTTTCATTGTTTTCACTTTATTCCCATTGTTATTCTTGTTTTACCCTTCCCCCCCATTATCTTACTCTTTTTCTCATTGTATTCTCCTTTTCTCCTCGCCTTACCCTCGTTCTCTTTGTATTCTCCTTATTTTCCTTACAGATTCCTTATCTCACAGTCTACTTTTCTCCTGATATTCCCTTGTTCTCTTAGTATTCCCCTTGTGTGATATCATCCACATGTATTCAGTGAGGAAAGTGAGACAGTATGTGCCAGTATGGAATACCGCCACTGGTTTCTATGGCCAGAAGATACTGGGTGTTCATTTCAAAGTGTGTCATGACGTCACTGTTGTGGTCAGCGATTTGAAGCGAGTTTCAGCTTTTATGTCAGAGAAGTTGTCTATTAATCAAGGCGTTCAATCTGAACTTGAGAACGTGTACGGTATAACTTGAACGTCGTAGCAACAGATGGCGGTCTGTACTGTCTGTGTGCTACCATAACCTCTTTCGAACTGTGTTTTGCGCGGCCAAGTCATACGCAGGGTATTTGTTATCATCGGTTGCGTACGGCAACATTCCACAATACAAATCAAATGCTCCGTGTCCATGTTGACCGTCGAAGTTAATCTCAACAAATACGTAATAAATCGTCTTAACCCTCTCCCCATATCCCGACAGTAAGAAAAAAACCCACCTCAGTACATGTTTCCATACAGTTCACATTCCTGCCACTACCGGCGTTACCGTACATATCAGTAAGTACTCTTCAGAATGAACGCCGTACTTGCTATGCAACTTCTCTGACACATAGGTAGTACACCTCTGCGGAAGTGTAGGAAGATTGAATTCTCTGGGCTCATCGACTAGCCATATGACGGCATACAGCGAGCCATGACACACTTTGAACTGAACATCCAGTATATCGTTAGTGAAAAGTGACATACCGTCATGAAAAAATGTGATCCGTAAACATTTGTTTATACATTTCTTCACAGCAAAAAGTACTATCTGTTTGCTTCGTAAATCTAAACCATAGCCTTCAGAAACTGTAGTCAACGTGTACTTAGACATGTTTATTTCTGCAATGCTTGTGAAAAGTGGCATAAGTCAATTCCCACAAACATTATTTATTAATTTATTGACAACTTATGGAACATTTGAATGCTTGGGAAAAGAGACATAAGTATTTCTCCCATTAGAATAATTCATACAGAAGAAAATCAAATCGACATAAACCAGTGTGAAGACAGTTTTTTTCCCCTTCTCCTGTGTATATTTTTGTGTGGCTTTACTTTGTTTATAGTGTTTTCTTCTCTCTCTCTTTATTTCTTGTGTAGCTTTACTTTGTATATAGTGTATTTTTTTCTGTTTATTTCTATTATTGTATTTGTATTCCTGGTGTTGTGGAAGAGAAGGCCTGATGGCCTTAACTACACCAGAATAAATAAATAAATAAATAAATAAATAAATAAATAAATAAATAAAATTAACATTTTTGACTTGTGCCACTGTTCCCGAGCACTACAGATTTGATAAGTCAACCCCTGGAATGCTTACAAGTATAGAAGGCTGTGGTATGTAGCATGGGGTGGCCATTGTTGCCAATTTAGTGACTGTGTCATTTTTGTTGTTGTTGCACTTGTTATTTATAATTAAATAAGGCACTTTGAAACTTTAACATTATTTCAAATAATAAGTCTCAATGAACATTGCAAAATAATGTAGCATATAACTGAAGTAATTTGAAATTATTTTATTAAGAAATTTAAAGTGTTACGTAAGCTTCAAAGATTCGCGGTTCTGATTGCACGAAACAATTTATTGTATACATCATGTATGTGTATGTTATAAGGAAAGGGGTATGCCTTTTTTTTTTAAATCGAGGTATGCCAGGGGAAAATCTTGGGGTAGCATACCGCCTCTGGTTTTTTCCCCACGTCCCTCACGCATACATTTCTACATAAGATATACAGCATAGTAGCCAATTTCCTTTCTCTGTACAGCGACTTCTTTTAGAAAGACCAGTGTACTCAGGTCACACTGCAGCAGCATGGGAAGCTTTTCATCAAAATTCCAGAAAGACGATTCGTCGTGAGAGCTGAAAATTCTACACTCAACAATCGACAAAGCTCTTTGGAAATGTCTTGAACTCTATCCATACCAAGTGCAAATTCCAAGGCATTGAAAGCAGTGGACAAAGAAAACGAATGAATTTTGCCATGGATATGTTGAACAGAATGGATCAAGAAAACAATTTGTTGCATAGAGTCCTCTTTTTTGATGAAGCGAAATTCTTGGCCTCCTCAGTCACCAGACTTAACTCCGCTAGAAGAATAATTCGTTTAATAGGCGATATGAATGCTCACAATACAACAACAGTTCAAAGTCGTGATGCGGTCTCAGGTGATGTTTTAATACCTTATGGAGTGAGGCAAGGAAATACCCTTCAGACCAAAAAGAGGTTAGTATATGGGACAAAATAACATTAATTTTGTATACTTACAAATCTAAAGTATGTATAGTGATTACAGGGACACATGTCAAACGTAAGAAAGACGGTAATGTCAAGTAGTGGCAAAAAAACCGGACCGACGCTTGCAGTTGATTTCAGAGTCACAGATTCAAATTTTGCTAGTCACAAAACGCATCCATCTTGTATCATTAATTGTAACAATGAAATTTATTGTATTTGTTCAATTCTTACCGTCTTTTGTTTCCTTCAGTGCCTCAAACTTACAGACGAAAAAACTTTGAGAGTTTTATTTTCATCTGGCATCAATATTACATTTCTACCTCTATTCGGCAAAGATATCTGCATATATTTATATTAAATAACAGTACATACCTCTGGCTTCACTATCCATATTGAAATTACCACAGTTTGACACAATACACAGCACAGGATTCTTTTGTATCAGCTACAAGGGTTGGTCCGGTTTTTTTTTCCCGCTACTGTACTTTCTTACGAAACCAACTGTACTCTCGAAGTGCCACCCCACCCCACTTATAGTAGATGTCGGGCCTGTATGAGGGCGACAATTAACCTCCGGAGTCCTTAAATGCCATTTGTAAGTAAGTTGTTTTCATGCTGAACTAGTATCTCAGAGATTCTGCGTGTTTCTGTATGGGTATAAGTTTGAAATGCTGTGAAGAATAAACAGCGACAGCTGTGCAACACACGACAAAATGGAAAATACAGAGACGCAAGTTTTGGGACTGGCTGTAGAATGGCACTAATTCGGCACGTCTTGCAAGCTCCTGCGATGGTTTCCTAGCGACGCCCATGAATTAGTAACACTGCATAAGACTCCGCGGTTTGAAAAATGATCCGCAATCTCGACAACTGTAGGAGGAAATGCAACGACCCCCCTGCGCCATATTCTCCTTTTTCCTGGTTATTTCCTTTTTCTTTCAGTCCGCCTCACCTCAGTCTACAGAACTCATTGCCGAGGAGGCAGGCATGACCTGCGGTCTATGAAAACGGGCCTGCCATCCACACTGAACAAAACTCCATTGAAATATATAGCAGCTACGATAGCATTTACAATTATCATGAGTGACCTACGAAAGAATGAAGTTATGTAGTCACAAGAATTAGTTTACATATACTTTGTACATCGTTCGTAATGCTTAACAGAATGTTTGTAAGGGCGATTTATTTATTTATTTATTTACTGATTTATTTTTATTTATTTATTTATTTATTGATGTATTTACTTACGTATTTATTTATTTATTTACTTATTTACTTACTTATTTATTTATTTATTTATTTATTTACTGATTTATTTTTATTTATTTATTTACTGATTTATTTTTATTTATTTATTTATTTATTTATTTATTTATTTATGTATTTACTTACTTGCGTATTTACTTACTTATTTACTTACTTATTTACTTATTTACTTATTTATTTATTTACTTATTTATTTACTGATTTATTTTTATTTATTTACTGATTTATTTTTATTTATTTATTTATTTATTGATGTATTTACTTACTTACGTATTTACTTACTTACGTATTTACTTACTTACTTATTTACTTACTTAATTATTTATTTATTTATGTATTTACTTACTTACGTATTTACTTACTTACTTATTTACTTACTTACTTACTTACTTACTTATTTACTTACTTACTTATTTACTTACTTACTTATTTATTTACTTACTTATTTACTTACTTACTTATTTACTTACTTACTTATTTATTTATTTATTTATTTATCTATTTTTATAGATGTGCCGAACTTAATAGTGTCAATCAGATTTTTTTCCCCGAATACAATGCCTGTTTAGCCGAGGGAGGACGACATTTTTAGCGTCTTCTATAAGTTACGATTTTATACCCCGTTTAAGTAGCGGGGTTAACATACGAGTGCGGCCGCCTGCAAAATATCCAGCCGCCGAGAAGCAAATACCGTGCCGGGGGGGGGGTCTGTATATATGTATGTTATTTTTATAATACAGAAGATAAACTTGCGAATTCTAATTCTATGATCGTACGACTCTGCGTGCATATGTGGCATTAGTTCTATGTGAGGACGGGTAGAGGTTCACTAGTAGAAGAGGTGGGAGTAAAATACATTCAAAAACTAGTATGGTTCATGTATTTCCAGCCAGCAGTGATCCCGAATGTCACTTGACGAGGACGTCACCGCCAAATAATGAATTCGCAATGTAGCAAAACCGCAAGTAAAAGAACTCTTTATACTCGTATGTAAATCTGCAAATTTATTCACGCATGTAATAAATGAAAAATGTTTAAAGATGTCCACTGTGACTTAAATGTAAGCACAAACTAATTCATAATTATGTTTCGGGTTCTATTTTAGGCAGGAAATGGGTAGTCTACGTACGAGTCCCTCATAACCTGAGATTTACTTAGCTTTCGCATATATAGTGTAATTTCAAAATTTTCTAAATTTTCTAAATTGGTGTACCGCCATGAATAATGTGAAGGGAGAAAAAGTAGATGATAGAAGTTTCGAGACTTTATAAGAGTCTTGTTTCTGTAGCCTATTAATACGTTATAACCAAATGGATATAATGGGAACAGTATTGCATTCCTTTATATGACAGCAGACGAGTTATGTTTTTACATGTCCGCATTCATCTTCAGATGTTTCTATTCAGTGCTCTGTCATGAGGATGAAATAATATTGTCATACATGTGTGTTGCTTCATTCGTTAAACGTGTTGCCATCATTCCGTCTCGTACAAACAATATTTATGGTACTGTCACTTGTAAGTAAAGCGAGTAAAAATACAAAGGCATTTTTGAAAAATATGAAATATTATGAACTATTTGTCAGAATTAATTTTGATATCCGCAAAAGGTAAATAATAGACATTCAAGTAAAAACTTCATACTAATAATAAATAAATAAAATGCTTATTTTAACACTATGGTATAATGTATTAAAAGCAGTAGCGGCCGGTGATCGAAATCCTCGGTGAGGCCAGATGCAACTAGTTTAACTGCCTCCGATAGGAAATGTTTATTTATGATTTTAATTATTATTGTTATTATATTATTAATATCATTATTACTGTATTATTATGATTATTATTAGTCTATTATTATTAGCCTACTATTAAAGAAAAGTAATAATTTCACTCATCAAATAAGCTGTTATGCTCTGAGTTTCAGTGATTGTTTCAGTGTGATGAAGCAATCCATATTATATGTTGAGAAAATCCCCTTTCTTTTTTTTCTTTTTATTTTTTTCCCTTGACAGCAACGAACAAGGCCAACAGAGAGTTTATTTTACACCACATTACCAATTAACCATTTATGTTGCCCATACCAGGATGCAATAGAAACTCGTGTTTTAAGATTATCTGTCAGAAAAATTGTCAGCGATGTCGTAGGTATCTCGGTAGACTCTCTCTTTATTTAAAACTTCCTTTCTTCCAATATTATTTCTTCTCGAAAAAGGACACTCTAATAATGAATTAACTACACCAGCATTATTTCTCGCATTTGTTTCTGTTTATATTTTCTCGAAATACATAACAACATTGGCCCAGATTCATTACTGTAGTAGTACAACACCCTAGCTTAATGTATTAAAAGTTGTGAGTACAAACCAGAAAGTAATCATCATTTATATAATACAGGGTTGTTTCCGATCTCTGATAACGAATTTGAATGACATCATGTGCGTCAGGAGTTATACGACAACTGAACTGTGGTGCGAGGTGACAGACCAGTAGTGAGTGATCTCATAGTCAGAGTGCACGGCGACTCACAGCAGAAATTCCCAAGAAAATCGAGCCTTTTTGACAGGGCTACATTGCGACCCTTTCCAATGCCAAGTACAGTTAAGTGAAAATAAAAGAAGCCTGCAATAAACGAGGTTTCGTTATTTCCAAGAAAGTCATCTTCTGTGTACTTAATAAGATTGGTAAAGCTCGAATGGAATTAATTTGTATCATCTCATGGAATGCGGCGTCTTGTGAGGGGGGGGGTGGATTTGTTACCTTTTTCCACTCTGGAATTAATCCCATCCGAGCTTTGCCAGTCTTATTACGTACACACAAGATGCCTTTTTTTGGAAATAACGAAACCACATTTTTTGCACGCTCCTATGATTTTCACGTAACTGTACTTGGCATCGGAAAGAATTATTATGTACCCCTCCCAAAAATCTCGATTTTCTTGGGCATTGCTACTGTGATACACCGTGCACTCTGATTATGAAATCACTCACTACTGGTCTGTCACCTCTCGCCGCAATTCAGCTGTCGGTGTGATTCATGACGCACATGTCATTCAAATTCGTTATCAGAGATCGGAAACAACCCTGTAGTATACTGCGATACAAAATTGAGAAGTGCTTTTACGAAGTCGAAGAAACGTTTAAAAAAAGAAGCAGAGAAAGTTTTTCAATGTCTGAGATTTTGTAATGCACTTCACAAACGGTATTGTACAAGATTTTTTTCACCGATCATATGCAAATACAATAGTGTATTTTGCATTGAAAATTTAGAGCAATATTATTCCAAAGCTTTCGCAAAACTGTATTGTAATGGTAACTAAGTAACAATAAGTGTATTATAATGGGTTTATTTCAGCATAGTTTTATGTTATGTTAAATGATTTCCCTAGCAACAAGTTTCTGTGTGGGAATTCTAACTTTCAAGGCCTAAGAACTATAGCTGTCAATAAAACAAAAAATACGATCGCGGAAAAAAAAAAAAAATTTACATTAAAGTAACAATACAGAATGAAATTTCATTAATCTACTTGTTGGAATATACAGCGAATAATTTCTCTACATTTTGAAGAAGCAGAGTGTAAAGTCTATCTGTCAATATTATTTTATATGATGAGAAGTTTCATTCCACATTGCAAGATGTAATGGAAACAGATTTGTAGCTTTCTATACATCAATTCTGCATTGCTGGGGAAAAGTGGCATAAGTCAATTTCCACAAACATTTTTTATTACTTTATTAACAATTTACGGAACATCTGCTCACTTGGGAAAAGAGACATAAGTATTTTTCCCATTACAATAATTCATACAGAAGAAAATGAAATCGACATAAGCCAGTGTGAAGACAGTTTTTTTCCTTCTCCTGTAAAATTAACATTTTTGACTTGTGCAACTTTTCCCGAGCACTACAGAATTAGTCGTTCCACTCCATTCAGGCTGTCAGGTTAGACATTTCAGCCAGTCATTCGTACCTTTTCAGCCAAGAAGATTAACTCTTCTATTAAATAATAACGCTCAAATTAACAGAATTGAAGTTATGGCAAGAATAAATAATCTTAAATTTCAGCGAGCCAGTTGAAACAGTTCAGCCAGTCACCTCAGTTAGATTAGGAATTTCAGTCACTGTAGTCAGCCATTTCAGTCACTCAATTGAGACAGTTCTGCCAGACAACAAGATGGAAAGTTCAGCCACCTATAGCCTCGTCGCTCTAATTTCCGGCAGCCAATCGCGTTGCAGGTCGGCTACATTTAAACGTGTGCGTCTTGTGATTCGCTTATGAAGACGTTATTCATTTCTTAAGGCTCGATAAATACTTAATATAATCGCCCGCCATTTTGGCTCTTTCGTTGGCGTTCGCAGAAAGCACACGAAGACGTTATTTGCCGCTCAATTATTTGCTCAATTACAGTGCGTTTGATTTATTACCATAGGAGCTACGACATGATAATGTTTAACGGTGTGGCAAATAGATTCCTTGTATGGTAGCTCGGGAACGAAAGAACAAAAATGGCGAACGATACTACCTACCTAGACTTTATAGAGCCTTCACTTCCTAAGACGTAAGTAAAGAGGCGGAGTCACGCCGGAAAAAACAGCGTTGCGACTATAGTTCAATCAGTGCGACGTACCTATTCATTATTATACCACTGTTGTAATATAATCCATTTACACAGTTTCGTTGAGCTGTTTTTGAAAGGACAATTAATTAAAGAAAATCCAATTAAAATTCCACTATTTATTACAGCTCATAACTCTTCGAATAATCGATACACAAACACATTGTACGTAAAATTCATTCGATATAAGCTGTCACACTCGTACAGGTGGTGCGGCATAGCTCGATGAAGAAAAAAGCTTAATGCAGTTTTATTCTTCATTGTATCTTAATTTCAATGTTATAAGGAACATTTGTACGATGAATAGTAACAGTGGCGGTGCGTCAATAAGAGCACAAGAGCACGTGAACACCTTGTTTCCATTAATGCACGACTAGTTTTATTATTTAATACCGTATTGACGTAGTGGTAATGTATAATATCAGAATCGGGTATTTTAAACTTCCCGCATCTTTCATAAACTTCTTATGTAAACTTGGCAACATCCGTTCACGTACAAGCCGTGCTCTTTCCAAGAAGGTTACAGGAATTTCACGCATGCGCGGGAGAAAATTGTCTTTCGCTGGCCGCTTATGACTCGTCAAGAGCACAAAGCGTTAAGTGAACAGTGAATCTATCCTACAGATGTCAGGTGCATTGATGCTATCGTTCACGTGCTATATCTCGAGGAAGAAATTTAATAGTCTGTATTCTAGCCTGTAGGCTCAGCATGCCACTGTCGGAACGTTTACTTTATGTGGATGTGTGTACAGTGCTGCTACGAGAGTGTAGTTTGTGAATTACTAGACATCAGTGTTAGCATAATAGCATAGTTTGGCTTTCAAACACGTGCTGGCTGAATGTAGTGGTGGTATGAATTTAAGTATCTGTATGGTAGTGTATAATATTTAAGAATAATATTTACTGGCATGTATTTATAGTAATCAATCTATGCGAAACAGATTACAGTACTGGTATAGGGTATAGTGTATCAGTGTGTTATGAACCAAAATATATTACTGAACACACATTTTTGTAAATAACGGCATTGTGGTATGTATATTCATTTTTAACAAACGTAAATAATGAACTCTGTTCAAGTAATTTCAAACAGTAAAGAACTGGGTAAACTGGCTTACCAGGAAAAATTGGAAATAAAAAGATTGGGTTTCATTATTATTATTATTATTATTATTATTATTATTATTATTATTATTATTGCTATTATTATTATTATTATTATATTATATGTTCTTTTGAATTTAAATACGGTTTTTTTGATAGTGAAACATTAGAATCATGACATTTTATATTAGGCTAAACATACGATTTCAAATTCTCTTCGATTTTGGAACACAAAATTGTGAACACATATAATTTTTTATCACGAGCCGCCACTGGATAGTAACCACGGATGCCATATTAAGGTAGACGATTGTTAAATGTTTATTTTACTTATTTTTAAGCTTAAAACTTGATAATATGTGTGATAATACTTTGTGTTAAATTCTAAAGTATCTTGTTTACATGTTTCGACCTTTTATGGGTCATCTTCAGAACTGGTCGTTGCTGGTCTTGGCGCCTCTTGTTTTGTTTCCTGTGAGGGTGTGTTCGTGTGGTGTCAAATGGAGTCAAAGTGTGTGTGTTCTGAAATTGAGTTGTGTGTTGAGAATTTCATTGGAAACACAGGAAACAAAACAAGAGGCGCCAAGACCAGCAACGACCAGTTCTGAAGATGACCCATAAAAGGTCGAAACATGTAAACAATGTTCGTTAAAATTTAGCACAAGAAAGTATTATCATACATATTCCGAAGTGATACAGTATTAACAGTTGTGTAATCAAGATGTACAAAAACTTGACTTTTGTGCACGTTATACCACTACTGATATCAGTAATAATGTATTTAAGTTTCATGTTTATACGTGCAGTAGGCCTGATTTAAGAGAAATTTAAATTACAAAAAAGAAATAATTTGCATATTGTCAAAAAATTTTTATCTCTCTAACATTTCAAGTATCATGTCAGAATTTTTTACAATACGTTTGATCTCTTCAGAAAGTGCCTATGTTATCACATTTTTTAATTTTATCTTCGTAAAACAGGGAAAAATTAAAAATAGTTGTATTCAAAATTATGTAATTTCATTTTTTATTAAAAAAATATTTTTGGTGAATCTTGAATTTGGTATTGTCAGTATAGGGAATTACAAACAAACACTGAAAATACCTTAGTTTTGTTGTGTGGAGTAGTAGAAACTCGATGTGATCACTGGGAGAGCTGTGGTCCCATCCAACCCGCTCTAAATAGGTTCCTTATATAGGAAAATCGTCGTACTTGAAGGAAGAAGGCGGCCATATTTCGTCGTTGTGACGTTATTTGAGGTGAAGTGAGAGAATGATTGCAGTGTCGCCAACTGTGGTAACCATTCATATTATCTTACATACTTACTTACTTATTGGCTTTTAAGGAACCCGGAGGTTCATTGCCGCCCTCACATAAGCCCGCCATTGATCCCTATCCTGAGCAAGATTAATCCAGTCTCCACCATCATATCCCACCGCCCTCAAATCCATTTTAATATTATCTTCCCATCTACGTCTCGGCCTCTCCAAAGGTCTTTTTCCCGCCAGCCTCCCAACTAACACTCTATATGCATTTCTGGATTCGCCCATACGTGCTACATGCCCTGCCCATCTCAAGCTTCTGTATTTAATGTTCCTAATTATGTCAGGTGAAGAATACAATGCGTGCAGCTCTGCGTTGTATAACTTTCTCCATTCTCTTGTAACTTCATCCCTCTTAGCCCCAAATATTTTTCTAAGAACCTTATTCTCAAACACCCTTAATCTCTGTTCCTCTCTCGCATATTATTTTACATACCTAACAAAACCTAACCTAACCTAACGTGCTACACACCTATTGTAACATTCCTAACGTTTAGCACACCTGTTGTAACATTCCTCACAGTTTCATTTCGTTTGCCGATATTGGCATTCCTGCTAAACCTACCTGCTGGAAATCAGAGTCATCTAGTGAAGTGAAGTGAAACTGCGACTCTGTTAATTACGTTTCCTAAGTTGATTCTGTGTTATTGTGTCATTGTAGTGATAATTGCATAATTATATATTGTGCAATAGAAATTGAAATGTGTCGCGGCTGTGATAAAAGTGTTCAAAATTGATTTCCAGCGCCACAATCCCAATGATAAACGTGTGAATATTCGTTTGGAGTCCGTTGGAAGTGGCAATAAGAAAGCAGATTGTCTTATTTTTTTAATGTCAACAAAACATAACATGCTTTAAAGAACACGCAGTAAAAATATCAGCTTCCTGGCATAAAATATGTGGAGTGCTTACTCTTTTGCAATATGAATGCAGGGAAATGGACAAAAAAAAGTACGGGAAAATGAATTTAAATGTGTGCACAGAGTTTGAAGTTAATTTAATGAATGCAATGTCCTTAAAGATGGCGTAATTAATGACACAACCGGTGGCGTTGTAGGGTTATAAAACTTTGTCAAAATGTGAAGTAGTCGTCATAGTTTCATTTTTCACAAAAAACGAAAAATGTGATTTCCGACCAAAAATTATTAAATTTTCACCCGACCGTTCTTTAATCTTAATCTTTGAGCAATACCAAAAAACATTGTACTCAAGCAGAAAATCCACCAAACGCTACTACGTATACGTACATACAAATAAATTCTTACTCATTAAAGTCAGTTACTTCTTATAACTGCTGTTAGTTGATCAGTCCTCGTGCACTTTCACAAAAATAAATTATCATTTGTTTGGGAAAATCTTTAGGAAATCAGGGAGGCATTATTGGAGTACTCTGCTCGTATGCTGTTCAACCCAAATAGTAAAGTATTTCTCCAAACTGTATGTATACCCGTACATTTTCATTTTGTCAGTTTACATCTTCTACATCCTCATTCCTGTAATATATACGTATATTAGTCTTGAATGCAATCCTAACAGTGTTTCCAGGTTGAGGGATTTATCCCTCGGCGTAGGGATTTTTTGACAATGACACAAAATATAGGGATTTTCACACCTTTCCAATTTTTCCGTTTTTTAAATATTTTAAAAAATATTTGTATTTTTCAGATATAACATGGGTTTTGTGATTTTCATTAAATGCACATAAAAGTGATTTAACACTGAAAACTCTAGAGAGAGAGAGAGAGAAATAACTCGTCCGGCCTTAATTAATTAAGGATGACGACGAGGATCCGGAAATTAATAGCAAATAAATATAAATATGAATATTGTTATAAAAATTAAATGTAATAATTAAGCACCATTGATTATCAATTACAAAATAAAATCTTACAAGATGACTATAAAATTATACTTATAAATAAAAGATTTTATTTAAAATTAGCATATCCTTAATATATGGTTTGTCAACAATGGGTTCTTATAACATCTACATATATAATTTGAACTGGTAATGGAAATTACGGGAAAACGGCTGAAGGGATTTTAATGAATGACCCTTCATTTTGAAGCTTGGCATCCAAGTATTTTCAGAAAAATAGTAACTTTCAGTGAAGTGTTAGTTTTCCTACATAATTTTCCTATTTTCCAAAATTCATCTTTCATCAGTTTTGAGAACTAATTGCATTTATATTGTATATTAGTTTATATAACTCCATCATATACACATCTTGTAATACTTCTGCTAAAGTAAGTTATAATATAGAAAAAGCAATGTCATTCAAAGTATATGTACAACATGTTAGAAATTGTCCAGTGTCTAGAACTTTACAGAAATGTAATATTTAATTTTATTTTAAAATAATTTAGTAGGAATATATAACCATTGCATTTCAGAATAAAACACACACTACAATAAACAATAGGCTATTACACGAAGGCCATGACCTGCAGGACTGCTGACATAATTATTTAGAACTCAAATTCAATTGGGTATTAAAAACTTTTTCTTGAACCTATCCATCTTCAGTCTTTGAGCTTCAATGCGAAAACGCAAGTAACAATGTCAGGACGATCAGTGAGTTTTTCATGTGGGAGTAAAACAATAGCTATTTCAGGTCACTTTGGATTGTAGGTAAAAGTTAAAAAAAGTCCGGATCGTGGGATTTACCAGATATCATAGAAGAGGGTAAAGTCGATCAAAATTTTGCAATTTTTAACTATATAGAGGTTATGCAATGGAGCGACGTTCCTCAGAAAATAGTATCTTGTCGTCATATCCTTCACTTATGAATTCACATTACAAGAAGCGAATTACAATTTACCAGTCTGATTTTTTTTATTTTACTTGTGATCGAAGTTACCTGTTTAAATAGGGTAAAGTCGATCACCATTGAATTTTTAGTTTAAGATCGATTTTAAAATACTGCGAAGTAAAGTCGATCACTGTTTATGTTTTTAAAACAAATTAAATGTATTACATGTATTTTATTTGTTATAAGGGGTGTAGAAAACAATAATAATCTATTATATAAGTCTATAGGATTATATAGTGTATATTTTGTTACTGTGAACATACAATTCGATACAATTAGGCCTATAGGTCTTCACTGTACAAACGTGACTATGATTGCCAATATATGAAACATAAAAAAATTAATACTTCACATATCAACCAGGTTAAATAAATAAATAAATATCAACAAACAAAGATTTAAGAATACAAAATTCACATTGAAATACCACACTTCAATTATAATATAAAATGCTATTCAACATTGCTTAGGTTTATGTCAGATGTTATTTGAAATCTTCCCCTCCTCATGTCACTTTAGAAACTACGTTGTTCCCATCGTCAGATACAGAGGGGTATACAAAATACGTTCCTTTGGCAGTGCTTCTCTTACGCAAGAAATTCACCATAAATTCGTCTTCCTCTTTCCCCACTATCCCATCACTATAAGCTATACTATGACACTTTTCTGTTTATAAATGTTAGTTGGAGGTATTTCGGTGAAAAAAATTTATTCTTCCTGCTGGTCCTATCTGCTTCGAGTAGGTCGAGGGCATGATCGACTTGATCCTACAAAGGTACAAGTTTTTTGAAAATAATAAGTTTCAATGCTAACATTTACGAACTGCAAAACTATTATTTCAGGTTACAATCTCAACCAAAAGTACTTACGTATACTTCTTGTCTCCTTTCACTGCTGACTATAATTTAGAGTTTGTAAGACTTTGTTTTCGTTTAAGAGAAAAAGTTGAGAATAACCATTTTCACTTCAACGGCAATTACACAGTGTTCCCATTGTTGGCATGCGCAGGCTTTTAGTTGTCCCTCTCGCTTACATTTGCAATGACAGGCAATGAAGTCAGCATCAGTGTTGCCAACTCAGAATTCCATTTACCGCTGCACAAGCTTAAAAAACCGCTAAACTGCAGTTAAAAAAACTCCAGATCTTTCTTAACTATATAGTTTTAGGAACTGGAGAATTTCAGGTTTCAAATTTAAAACAAATTCTAATATTTATAATGCTCACTTCTGCCCAGAAGCTTGTTGTGAATGGCAATATTATGTTGTCGAAGAACAGAAAAACACTCGCTACCCTTTTTTGTGTGTATAATTATCAGCATGAGTAATTAAATCTGAATATTTTGCATCACCTTACACCATTTACATCGAGCTTTTTAACTATCACCGGTAACTTCTTCCACCCAATCTTTCAACACATGTTTTTTTTCACACATCTCTAAACTTCTGTACGTATGGAGTTTTATTCGGCATATTTCTTCAAAATTGAATTAAGTAGATCAAGAATGTACAGGACACTTCGGAAATAATCACAATCACAGTCACACCATTCGGTTCGAAATCTGATTTCACACTGAGCTAGAGACGTGCCTGCTAACATTGAGCCTGGTTTTAAGTTTTAAGTATATCTGTGTTACATAAACTACAATGCGGAGTGATAAATTAAATAATATAATATCATATATCATAAGTGAAAATAATAATTCAGTTCATTATCTATTCTTTATGATTAAATACAACAATTCATTTAAAAAACAATGCATACATTAGATTAAGAAGTTAACGAATGCGGAAAACCTTATTTGTACAACAATGGATGAAGCAGGATATGGACGTTGTTGCACCAAATCGAGTTCACATAAAAGGTTGATATTATATACTCGCACAATGAAAAAGTGTGTTAATACCATACTAAACTCTGGTTTATGATTAACTAACATTGTCCGAAAGTATATATAAAAAATTATAATATCTTTACAGAAAAAAAACGTTAAACTATCATCTCTCTCTGTCTGGAATCATAAGAAAAAACGCCAAATAAATAGCTAGCCGCTGACGGTAAAATTCTGTAGCTGACCATAGTTCTAAAAACACCAGATTCAGCTACAAAACCGCTGACTTGGCAACACTGGTCAGTATAACAAAATTTTAACAAGTAACTGAAATAATATATAATTTTCAATAAAAATCGCAAATGATCGATTATACACCCACTGATCGACTTTACCCATTTCTACGGTACAGTACGATTATTTAGTCCTAGCAGTCGCCGGAGATCTGCGCCTGGGTCAGGCGAGTCCATTAAGTTACACCAAGGGATGTTCAGGTTAGTCTATTGCCTGCACTCAAAGCGATCGGTTGTCTCGCATGCGTCAGTGTTGCCATACCTACTGATTTAGCAGGAGATTTCCTGTTTTTCCATTGAATCTACTGTTCTACTGATTGTTTTTGCCAAAAGTCCGAATTTCTCCTGCCTTTTTGGCATGCTGCAGTGACCTAGTTCTATGCCCTGATTTTCGACTCATTACTTTAGTACACATAGGCCTATATTATGTCATCATGTCTTATTTTTGCATCTTATACACAAGTCAATGCTTTCATTTGTCTCCCTGCTCATATTGCGTCGCCACAATTATGCTTACAAGAAGCAAGGAGTCGACTCTCGCCTGGAGTCCAGCGGCGGATTATGATAACAGCACACAGCAGATAAAGACCATATTTTATACACATGGCTCAGAGTTATGGGTCTCTCCAATCCACTCGATAGTCTAAACATAATTACAGAACGATAGAGAACGAATGTTTGAAAACTTATCACGAAAGCACACGCGCGCACGCACACACACACAAGTATATAATCTTCATGCACCGTACTGCTAGGAGCTGACGAGAAGAAGAGTGGAAGGAATGCGTGACGTAATACTAGAGTCATAACATTTCTATCGCATGCATCTCAGTACTACGTATCCTGAAAATATTAGTCGCGTGTCTAATTTAACATTTTAATGCGAAAGAATTTTTTTACCGTTAACAATACATTAAATTATAAGTTATTCTCAAAGCATTCAAGTACTTACATTTAATTTTATTACGTTACTTTATTCAAGAATTCGACAATTTAAGAATAATTTAATCTAAAAAAATTGTGTACATTAATGTAATAATAGTATATAAACAATAAGTTTATATTGTACGAGTTTCATACCCTATTGTTTGTACAACAGAATTATAAAAGAATATTAATAAAATGAAATGAAATAAATATTAATGAATTAATGTCGAGTTTATAATAGATGCAAACAATGAATACGTAATCTGTGAAAACAAAAGAGCGAAGTGTTATTAAACTAATATTATATTGTAACGATTTGCAGCAACAATAAACGCTACTTATAATTATAGTATACAAAAAAAATTATTATTTAATTTAACTCAAGTGATATGATGAAAGTTGAGCTCCATATTCGCTGTCCGACAGTGGACGGGCAAGCTCGATGTCGTCACTTTCTTCATCTGATTGTGAGTCACCCGAGTCACTAGTATCACTTTCGGCGATGTTGCTCCCTGAATCGCCGTATTGCTCTCAGATACACACAACGCCAATCAATAATAATATTATGTGGACGTTCAACTAATAGCCTATTTTCCTCGCATTGTAACATTTTTTTTCCATTTATAACCCATATTTTTCAAAACCCTTCTCAAAGACTGTACTCCCCCCCCCCCATGGAAACTTTATTTTTTCTTTCAATGCAGGGAACAGTTTTGGACATGTGGGCACCTGTTTTCTCACTGAATAAAATTCACTAATATCTCGAATTACCCTCTTATCAAAATCGTCCAAATGAACATTGCTTTCCTCTTAGCGATTTCTGTTTTTCCCTGGAGTAGAAAGGGAAGTCTCGCCAGCATGAGCACCTTCTCTACGAATTCTTGTTACTGAACTGACTGAAATACCACTGTAATGAAATATTTGTAAAATTTACTTGTTTCACTTCTGGCTAAGTTTCCCTTGTCGTGCTTCCTCATCACAACCAACTATAACCCTTCAAAAATATTCTGGGCCTCATTGTGTATTGTTTTTCCTTTTTTCCTCTGTGGTTTCATTATAAAATACTGTATATCTATGCGAAATTAACTATATGCCTACTAATATTACTATTAACTTAGTTTTTTTGACGAATAAAACACGATGTTTATAAACACTGTAATGAAAATGAAACAATATTAGTAACCGCAACGCATGGATTCATAACACGACTGTGCAAGAGCAAGAGCGCAAGTTTTGTGAATGATTAGTAAAGTTCAATGCTTAATACCACGTGCAGCGGGGATTCACAGCGATAACCGCGTCCCTCTCCTCATCCCCCGCTGTTCTTCTCGTCAGCTCCTAGCAGTACTGTGCTCCAACCACGAGAAAGTCTCTGCCGGATGAGACGAAGGGGGATACTGCTGTGAATGAATGTTGATGTCATAAGATGTCTTAAGGTCACACACGTGGATACTCTTATCCCTATTGGCTAGCTCTCACAGCACAAACCATAACATTGATACAGACATATTGATACTACCCTAGTTACAAAATTAGATCACAGTTAATCTCCTGTCTTTTAATCTCTTCATACAGGAAATAACATATGCAGGAGAGCGCATGGTTTTTAAACTGGCGTTATAACGGTAATATTATTTATCTACTTCGTTTCAATAGATGAGGCAATAGTATGCACATTCCTTTCACGGTTGATCTCCTGGTTGGAGAACAGTAAGCATGTGATGACTGTCGTCAATTTGCAAAAGGAGACATTTCGAAAATAACAGTGTTGGAAAATCGCAGAACTATAAGTTAAATTAAAATATTCATAATATTTTTTTTTCTAATTAGATCACTATGGATACATACATTCAGGATCCATAAACATTTTCATATTTTAAGTTTATGATTTTTTTGTAGCGATTTTCCAACACTTTGTTATTTTGGACGTATCCCCTTTTGCAAATCGACGACAGAATTAAGTTATTTCATTATTGTTTTGGGGACCCGGGGAACAGAGGAGGAGCGAAACTTATTCAGTATAGTGAAGTTTGTTTCTGATTGTGTGCACGTGAAACAGTGAGAGAGTGAAGTGTAGGTGATGGAATTTTTGTGTTACATATCGTGCACAGTGATCTTTTGAAATGAGTGAAAGTGTCCCAGCAAGAAAAAAAAAAAAAGTAAATACTCCCAGAATATTATAAATTATAGTGGGAAAATGATGAACAGTTTGAAGGATAGTTACGTAAAAGCAAGAAAGGGGATAATTTTTCGTCTGTTATTGTCGCAGCTATTGCAGTACTGTATTTAATACAATCTTTAAAATAAATCTTTCGTGAATACACGAAAAATTCCAGATTTAACGCGAAGCATTGTCAATAAGACATCACGGTGTAAAAACAAAATTGCATTACTTTGTTACGTACGCTGAGTAGAGATAACAGTATTTATATTTAGCAAAATTGTTCCATTTCATTGGTTAGGGAAGTGCTATATAGTAACACAACAGTATCATCTTTCTTACAGTACACTGTTTTGTAATTAATATTATAATACAAAGAGGAAATTCATGTTTAATTAATCTATTGTAATCTCCTGTTTTTTTCGATGATTGTCCCCTGATTTTCGTGAGTAGGTCGTGGCAACACTGTATCGGTATAGCGTTGTGTTTCCAGTACAGTTGAGCCTACTGCATTCCTTTACCGACCGCTCGCCCTTATCTCTACTCCGGAACTCTCCCCACTACTCCTATTACTTCCCTTCTTTCGCGTCGCTGAACTGTCAGGACTAAATAAGGCCCGTAACACACTTGAAGAGTTTTCGCTAGCTAGAAATGTGTTGCGAGAAAGAGGCGAAGAGCCTTCCTCCACACACTTGGCGAGTTCTCGCTATCACAGATCACACCTCGCTATGATCATCTATGCACTGCCTTCATGTAGAAAGCATTTTTCTGATTATTGAAATGACTCGTTGGGGGAAATATTATAGGTTATGTATTTACGTATATTGTCGTATTTAAATATATAACCTGTAAGTACATTGTCGTACTTTACAAATTACGTACGAACGCTATGTTGAATCTGAGTATTCAGATGATGAGGAAATGGAGTTACATGAACATATTTTGTTAATGAAAAGAAAAAGTAAGCCTAAAATTAAAGCCAGAAATATCTGAAAATCACATTGTATCTTACGAAAATAAGGGCGAGTTTTGGACACTGGTTTCGAGTTGAATGATGATACGTTTAGGCATTATTTCAGGTTGAATGAACCACAGTTTTTGCCATTCATTATATGATAGAGGAGTCTTTGCTATGTTCTGATTAAAATTATGTAAACTGTTAAGACATATAGATACATTATTTCAAATGTTTAATTAATACTATTAAATCCCATCAAAATAAAATATAGCCCTATTTATTTTCAGGTAATCTGATATTTGTCTCCAGATTTCTTCTTTAAGTTTCGTGTTTTTGTAGTTTTCATCCCGTGTATCCTATAAATAGGCCTACGGGTAACATCGTACAAGTTCGATAAGTTTCTGACTGCAATTATCAGCCATCTTTCCTCATTTTTAAATAAAAACAATACAATTAATCGCCACCTGTGATATCTTTTTCTACATTCAATCGTCATAAAGAGTATAAATGTCAAACATTTTTTTATAAATGTGTCAAGAAAATTCGCTGAGCTACCGATCCCAGCGAGAAACTCGAGCGAGGTTTTTGCCTCGAACGAGAATCTCTTCCAGTGTGTGGACATCCATTTGAATTCATGTTATCAATTTTTTTATTTTCTCGCAACACATTTCTCGCTGGCGAAAACTTTTCAAGTGTGTTACGGGCCTAATCGGGCTGTACTCGTCTGAGAAAGGGACCTAGCTCTCTGAGGGCTGATGCAGGATGGTCCGCTTGTCAGCATGAGACTCACAAATGCCATATGAGCCACCTGTCTGACTGGTACTTAAAAGCGTATCAGACAGACAAATGCTGTAAAAGTAACGGTTCGTAGCACAGAGATGGGGCTGTAGCCTACTTACTAGTTGTGCTGGTGGGCGTGTATATCAGCTGATCACGGACGAGCTCAGTGGGCGAGACGCGGAGGCACAGACTCACTGACTGACTGACTGACATCCTGAGCCGCAGATACTAATCGAATCCGCGGCGGCCGCCAGCGTGTGGTTCTTCGCTCCCATACGTGGGCCGAGATGAATTGCAATTCCACCAATGTCTGTCATTTATCCTCGATGTGAACCCTCGCTTAGTTGCAATTACACTATCTTCGTCTGCTGTGTATTTATTTTTTGTGGTCAATTCGTTTTAATCCATTACTTTCTTCATACGCTAGCTTAAATAATAGTATATTGATTAACTGGCAATATATTTATTATAAAGGGACATCATTTTATTTTTACTAACATTTTTAATATTAACCTGGGTATACCTCTGGATCAACGCCGTTTGCTACTCCCTTCCACGATTGGACTTCGATGATACTGGCGTAATATACAAACAAATCACTTTACTAGGTATAGGAGGGAAGAAAAGTAGTTAATCCATTTACGTAAACTAGGAAATATCGCTCTTTTGAGTTTGATAATTTTCGTTAGGTTTTGTTTAATCAAAATACAGTACATTATTAACAATGAGTGCTTTTACTCACGAACTGAGGTGTCCATGTGGATGTATTCATTATGCAGTGTATATTATACTGTCTACAGCACATTAGCGTACAATATAGAGAATGAAGTTAAATTTTAAAAGAATCATAATATGGATATTTAAACACATTTTTGAAAATGGTGGCCGTTCATTTCGATACAGGCTTCAGTTCTAATGTGCATATTATCGCATTATAGACTAGGCTATTGTACCTAATCCCAATTACCAATTTCGTCCTTCGTACTAGTAACTCATGTTGAAATAATTCTGTACTTACTCTATAAAAGAGTATCTTACGTACTGTAAATTCATCTTCACTTCTGCCCGATCCGAAAAGATAAAATTACTCAGACATACTATCTACTGTCCTTCGTAGGGTCGTAGAAAGGGAGGAAATCACGTGACAATTAATTACTTAACGAGACCCTTTTACTTAAGTTATTTTAAACAGTCGTACAATATTACGTAGACGTCCAATTCCTAACAGAAATTAATGTTCTCAGAAAAGAGCTAAGACAGCTCAGCCACTAGCTGGCGAATAAAAGCTGGTGGGGGAAATCGGGATACGACGTAGGCAAATGGACGACAGTATTTGTGCGAAAATGATTCAATATTGAAAGCTCTTTTGTCACTGGAAAACGCGAACATATTTTTGGAACGTACTGTTTACTATAACCGTAAGGCTACTATGACTGTATATGCGGTCTTGGATCTGTGTGGAGGACGGTTTAACTTCATTAGTAGAAGGGGTGGGAGTGAAGTACATTCAAAAAGTCAGGTACAATAAAAATTGAAGTAAAAATAAAATGATGTCCCTGTATCACTTTGTACAGGGACATCATTTTATTTTTACTAATATTTCTAATATTAACCTGGCTATACCTTTGGATCAACGGTAGATAACAGTTTGCTACCTCCTTCCACGACTGGAGTTCGATGATACTGGCATAATATACAAACAAATCACTTTATTAGGTATAGGAGGGAAGAAAAGTAATTCATCCATTTACGTAAACTAGGAAATATCACGCTTTTGAGTTTGATCATTTTCATTAGGTTTTTGTTTAATTAAAATACAATACAGTATTAACAATGAGTATTTTTACTCACGAATTGAGCTGTCCATGCGGACATATTCAATATTCAGTGTACATTATATTGCCCACAGCACATTAGAGTACACTATAGAGAATGAAATTAAATTAAAAAAATCATAATATGGATATTTAAACATATTTTTGAAAATGGTGGCCGTTCATTTCGATACAGGCTTCAGTTCTAATGTGTGTAATTCCAAATACCAATTTCGTCCTTCGTACTAGTAACTCATGTTGAAATAATTCTGTACTTACTCTATAAAAGAGTATCTTACGTACTGTAAATTCATCTTCACTTCTGCCCGATCCGAAAAGATAAAATTACTCAGACATACTATCTACTGTCCTTCGTAGGGTCGTAGAAAGGGAGGAAATCACGTGACAATTAATTACTTAACGAGACCCTTTTACTTAAGTTATTTTAAACAGTCGTACAATATTACGTAGACGTCCAATTCCTAACAGAAATTAATGTTCTCAGAAAAGAGCTAAGACAGCTCAGCCACTAGCTGGCGAATAAAAGCTGGTGGGGGAAATCGGGATACGACGTAGGCAAATGGACGACAGTATTTGTGCGAAAATGATTCAATATTGAAAGCTCTTTTGTCACTGGAAAACGCGAACATATTTTTGGAACGTACTGTTTACTATAACCGTAAGTCTACTATGACTGTATATGCGGTCTTGGATCTGTGTGGAGGACGGTTTAACTTCATTAGTAGAAGGGGTGGGAGTGAAGTACATTCAAAAAGTCAGGTACAATAAAAATTGAAGTAAAAATAAAATGATGTCCCTGTATCACTTTGTACAGGGACATCATTTTATTTTTACTAATATTTCTAATATTAACCTGGCTATACCTTTGGATCAACGGTAGATAACAGTTTGCTACCTCCTTCCACGACTGGAGTTCGATGATACTGGCATAATATATAAACAAATCACTTTATTAGGTATAGGAGGGAAGAAAAGTAATTAATCCATTTACGTAAACTAGGAAATATCACGCTTTTGAGTTTGATCATTTTCATTAGGTTTTTGTTTAATTAAAATACAATACAGTATTAACAATGAGTATTTTTACTCACGAATTGAGCTGTCCATGCGGACATATTCAATATTCAGTGTACATTATATTGCCCACAGCACATTAGAGTACACTATAGAGAATGAAGTTAAATTAAAAAAAATCATAATATGGATATTTAAACATATTTTTGAAAATGGTGGCCGTTCATTTCGATACAGGCTTCAGTTCTAATGTGCATATTATCGCATTATAGACTAGGCTATTGTACCTAATCCCAATTACCAATTTCGTCCTTCGTACTAGTAACTCATGTTGAAATAATTCTGTACCTACTCTATAAAAGAGTACATTACGTATTGTAAATTCAATCTTCACTTCTGCCCGATCCGAAGAGATACAATTACTCAGACATGCTATCTACTGTCCGTCCAAGTGGTTATATCGTAGGGTTGTAGAAAAGGGGGAAATCACGTGACAGTTAATTACTTAACGTGGCCCTTTTATTTAAGTTATTTTAAACAGTTGTATGGGTATAATATTACCTAGACGCCCAATTCCTAACAGAAATTAATGTTCTGAGAAAAGAGCTAAGACAGCCCAGCCACTAGCGTTTACATAGAGGCGAATAGAAGCTGGTGGGGGAAACCGGGATGCGTCGTAAGCAAATGGATGTCAGTACCTATGCGAAAATGATGCAATATTGAAAGCTCTTTCGTCACTGGAAAACGCAAACATATTTTCGGAACGTACTGTTTATTATGACCGTAAGGCTACTATGACTGTGTATGCGGTCTTGGATCTGTGTGGAGGACGCTTGAACTTCATTAGTGGAAGGGGTGGGAGTAAGTACATTCAAAAACTCAGGTACAATAAAAATTGAAGTAAAACTAAAATGATGTCCCTGTATAAGAGTTTATGTTTATTACCTCAATTATAATTAGTACAATACCTCATTTAGTTAAATACTTATTCTCTTTTATTTATATACTATTTTATTAGTTTATTCATAATTTTATTATCAATTATTCAAAATTATTTAAAGGGTTCAGAACCATAGTGGGCCAAGCGCCATTTACTAAAACCGTAGAAAGCAAGGTTTAAAATGAAGTTATTACCATAATTCAATGGAAACATATAGCAAGTAATATAAAGTATACACATTAAAGCTAAATGATATGTCAATCTTCATTAAACTATGGTATTGACTTAACTTTAAATCTTGCTTTCTCCGTTTTTAATAAATGGCGCTTGGCCCACTATGGCTCTGAACCTTCATTTACATTATTGAGACATTGTTTTAGTCCTTTATTAAACTATACAGCCAGAGTACAAATTCCGGCGATGGCAGTGTAGTATTTGTGGCGACCAAAGTCAAGGGTCTAAGTAGGGTTTAATGTAGAAAACAAATAATTGTTGCAAAAATGCATAAATTCTTTCCATTTTTCAGACGATCAAGTAATTAGTGCTGAAGAGCAGAATGACATTGAATACATGCCACGTAAATTAAAAGAATAACATTGTAAATGGGGCCTAGAAAGCAATATACAGTGTGTTTATTTCAAAACTTACTAGTGTAAATAACTATATAATTTAAATTAAATTAAATTAAACAAAATACACATCAACTTAAATATTATTTTAAACCAGTCTTAATTTCATAATAGTTTCCACCCCCTCACCTCAGCCTCCCCCACTATGAAATTTCAAATGGCACCTCTATCTTGTGATAGTTAAATTTAAAAGAGTATTCAATTGTTTATACAACTCATTCACTGTTTTCGCATCTTTTGTTTTCTATCATCGTCTGGCAACCAGTAGTAGTAGTAGTAGTAGTAGTAGTAGTAGTAGTAGTAGTAGTAGTAGTAGTAGTAGTAGTAGTAGTGAGCGTTATGGGATAGAAAATACCATTGAGTACATAGATTTCTTCTTAACTGACATTACACTTTCTTGTAATACAGGGTGATTCACAAAGTTCTCCCCCGGTTTATGGAGGTGATTCCTGAGGTTATTTGGACCAAAAAATGTAAATAAATTAATGGGATCACATCATAATAATATGGAGTCACAGTAATTTGAAAACGGCAGAAAAAACCTTTTATTTCAGGATTTCACTAACAAAAGGGAGAGAAAAAAACAAAAAAACAATACAAACAATTGATTGTTTATGTATCAGTCTATTTCATTTAGAGTGGATTTAAATCACGTTTCCGAAAATGTCTGCCTGAATCTCAAGGCAACAATTTCCCAGCTTCACACGTTTGTTCCTTATTGCCGCAGCGGCATTCAGAATGCGTTGAAGCAACTCTTCGCGTGTTTGTATCTTAACCTGGTACACGATGTCTTTTATCCACCCCTAGATGCAGTAATCTAAGAGTGTTAAGTCTGGGGACCTGGAGGGTCAGGTGATAGGGCCCCCCGCGACCAACCCATCGCAGTGGAAATTGTCGATCCAAGTGAGCTGTTACTGCGCGGTAGAAGTGAACAGGCACTCCATCATGTTGGAAGTACATTTTTCGTCTTCTTGCCAGAGGAACATCTTCAAGAAGCTGTGGTAACTGTTCTTGTAAAAAGTGAAGGTAGGTACATCTCACCAGTTAAGTGTCCAGGGAAAATGGACGGCCCCAGCAGCTGGTCATCCAGATTACCACACCACACACTGAGACTGAATCGACGTTGAAAATTAGATTCCATCGTGGCATAGAGATTGTCGTCTCCCCAGACATGCAAGTTATGCTTGTTGTTGATTCCGTCCCTAGCGCTCCATTCACAATGACACGTTTCGAAAATATGTTGTAACTCCGTAATTATGAATGTGATCCGATTAATTTATTTACATTGTTGTTTCCAAATAACCTCAGGAATCGCCTGCATAAACCGCGGGACAGCTTCGTGAATCGCCCTGTGTAACTAAAATAAGTTATTTACAAATTTTCTGACGTATGTAAAATAATAGACGTAAATATATTCTATTTATTCAGTTATAGAAAATAAAAATTAATTAATTTCTATTTGAGCCGTTCAGAGCAGAAGTGGTGCAAGTAAAAAATGGGTAATGAGGGTTAAAGTAAACATTCTGTAAAATACAACGCAAAGTATCAATTAATATCCAGTTTATTTAAACTATTAGTAGTCAGTGGATAGCAAGAAGGACATATTAATTGCTACTTTGCGCGGTATTTTACAGAATTTTTACTTTAAACCTCATTACCCAATTTTGACTTACACCACTTCTGCTCTGAATGGCTCATTTATAAGCAGTCTAAAACGTTTATATTTGAAGAAATGCTCATTTATAGCATTTAGATTTAATTCTATTCTTATATACGTTATAAAATACGTAAATAACTCTAAAACAACGCCTATATACTGAATAGTATTTTCTAAACTCCGAATGTTCTACAGTACTAGTATTAGAATTAAAAAGGTGAAAGAATGGAACAGTGAGTGCTTCTACGCTGGATACATTATAGTCCTACTGAACTGTACATTTTATTTTATTTATTTTTTATTTTATTGGGTTACTTTACGACGTTGTATCAACATCTAGGTTGTTTAGCGTCTGAATTAAATGAAGGTGATAATGCCGGTGAAATGAGTCCGGGGTCCAGCATCGAAAGTTACCCAGCATTTGCTCGTATTGGGTTGAGGAAAAACCCCGGAAAAAACCTCAACCAGGTAACTTGCCCCGACCGGGATTCGAACCCGGCCACCTGGTTTCGCGGCCAGACACGCTGACCTTTACTCCACAGGTGTGTTTATTTTAGTAGGTTATTTTACGACGCTTTATCAACAGCTGAGGTTATTTAGCGTCTCATTGAGATGAAGGTGATAAAGCATTTGCTCATATTGGGTTGAGGGAAAACCCCGGAAAAAACCTCAACCAGATAACTTGCCCCAACCGGGAATTGAACCCGGGCCACCTGGTTTCGCGGCTAGACGCGCTAACCGTTACTCCACAGGTGTGAACTGTGGACTGTACACTATTACGTAGTGACCACATGTCAAATTCTGTACTCTTCAACGTGTTTCGATATCCTTAATGATTCCATTTTCAGGATCCAACAATCTTTGTGAGTTCTCCTACTCCGTTTCGCTTCGAAATGAAAACAAGTTCCTAAAAGTAAGAAACGTTCTACTGCAACAGAAGCTTGAAACACACCAGACTTACAGGACTGATGATAACAGAAATCATTAAAGAAAACACTTATCTAAAAGTGACTTAGGAAGAGGTGGATCATGCCAGTAGTTACTTGACAGTACTAGAGCGTACAGTTTTGGCAAGCTGCACATGAGAAAGTAATTGGAGAAGCCGATAGTGTGATGACGAAAGTTTCAACAGTAAGAAACTCCTTCCCAACAATTCTCCAAGAATTGTAATGTGACCACAATGTTATGAAACGTCTCGGTGATTAGTTCCTCTCATACATTAATAAACATTTAATCATACTTAAGTTTACCTTAGTGGCCAATCTGGTTAATGCACATTTTTTTTTTTTAGCAACAGAACATATTGGACTATATTGCATTAAGTTGTATTTATTTCTTACGGAACTATAAAATGATCTCTCTCTTCAACCAACAACCGGCCACTCAGAAATTTATTCCTCTTAAATTAATGAGTAAAACTACAAGTTAGAATAGGCCCTATTGTTTTAATTAATTTTAATGTTGGCCTGTTATTAAATATAATTTTTTTCTCCATTTGTGACTTTGGGTGTTTAGCTCATTGCTGACCCAACCTAGTGAAATTGCAATTACCTTGTCTCTGTTGTGAAATAACCCATGGCACGTTTCATATCTCTGCAAATAATGTATCTATCTTCAGGATTAAGCATTTAATTCATAAGAAATGAAAAGAACAGAAAACTAAAATTAATTATTTAACTAGTAGACTTACTCGTGTTAATTATGTAAGATTTGTGCTGTTTCAGTGTTTCACGCACCATCCTCAGAGCCTACTAGATCACTGCGTCATCTCGAACTTCTCTGCCTGTTATGTGGGTGTGTTTGATTGTTGAAAGGTGTTGAAGAGTGGAGTCAAATAGTGTGTGTGTACTGAAATTGATCTGTGTGTTGAGAATTTGATCGGTTTTTTTTAGTGTGTTTGTATATTTCTCAACACACAGATCAATTTCAGTACACACACGCTATTTGACTCCACTCTTCAACACCTTTCAACAATCAAACACACCTACATAACAGGCAGAGAAGTTCGAGATGACTCCGTGATCTAGTATGCTCTGAGGATGGTGCGTGAAGCACTGAAACAGCTGTAAGCCGGACAAATCTTACATAATTAACACGAGTAAGTCCACCAGTTAATCAATTAATTATATTCAAGTGTTAAAAGTAGTGTACGCAAGATTCAAAATAGAAAACTAAAACTGAGGCCAATCAGTCGGCGACAAGGCTATGTCACGTATGTGACAAGTCGTTACGATATTTTCAACGCAATTAGTGGATCTGGATGCAGCTGTAATCCTCGTGTCTGCTCAATAGAGCGGCTGCCATCAATCACGGCGTATGACCCAGATTTGTTACTGTCAGCACACACCACACAAATAATTTCTGATATGTTCATTACAGTGATTTTTAAAGTATGCGGTGCGTACATGGGCAGTTCTTGTTCAGTCTGTACAAGGCCAGATGGAACAAATGCAAATGTCTCTACACCACTGCTTTCATAAAAGTTTTATGATTCCGTGAGCTTCATGTTAAAATTTACATATTGAAGTACTGAATCGCCGCCTACTTCCTTTACTCTAAAAGATTATTAAAGCATTTGCAAGAATGATGGATGTCATTTGGAATATATTTTGCAGGAGAAGCAATTGAAAGTTTGAAATGCTTAGCGCTCAAAGCTTAACTGTGATTTTCCGATCATTACTGGACAATGACTATCAGTGTTAATGTCATATAACTCTCTATGTATTTCTATATGTCTTATGCTATGCATTGACAATCTTGGTTCATTTTCGACAAGAAAGTGACATTCATCATTCTTGCAGTGGACTATTCATTTATAAACAAAATAAAGTTAGTCTACATTCATCCAATGTATTGGAAGTGCCCTAAATTATGCAGATCTAATTTAGCATAGTAGACCAAATCATCCAGCCGTAATTGGAATTCCACAAGGTACAGTATTAGGACCAATCTTATTTATAATATATATTAATAATTTGTTGAAAATTGATCTAAAGAAATATGGTGTTAATATATTTTCTATTGCAGATGATACTGTACTAACATTTAATGGGAAAATTTGAATAACACTTATTTAAATGCTAGAAATGGAATTAACGTAGTGAAAAATTGGCTTGACTCTAATCTCCTATCCTTAAATACTAATAAAACTACATATATTCCATTTTCTTTAAGGGGAGGCAGAGGTGAAATTTTTCGAACAAAACTGAAGAAAAAATGAAAATTTGGTTTTTTCCATTTTTATTATCTTTATTTTCATATTCCGATGTTAGTTTTTATTTTGTGCCCTTAAAAGTTGAAATTAAAACCAGGATAACTGTATTACTATATTATTCCCATAATAAACTAATACTTATCATTATTTATATACCTTCTCTGAACATATAAAAAAAAAGGAAATATTGAAAATGTCTTACAATATGGTGCATGGAGCATTTTATATCAAACGATATAAAGTTTTATAAAATTATTAATATTTACAGAACTATTGTACTTAGAAAGTTGAAACTTGGTATTTCCATTACTAATAACATACTTAGTATACATGATCAATTTCAAACAAATCGGATAAATTTTGTGGATTTTGAAATATTCACCTCTGCCTCCCCTTAACAACGAAAGGTTTACCTCCACCTATGAATAATTATCACTTAATAATAGTAATAATAAATTTCTAAGCCTCCTTGGTCCATATCGTCGTCATTCTTCTAATCATGATCAAACAGCCACAAGTATCAGGACCCTCTGAGCATGCTGTTAACATGGCGCAATATCACCGCTTATGGTAACGTAGGACAAACTTATTAGAATGGACACATACCAAGTTCCTACGAAATCCTCAATCCCTTACCAGAAATCGAACTATTGTGCGTTGGATTTGAAGACACAAGCACTACTGTTTGCGCTACAGAGAGGGACAAAAAATTAATAACGAAACCTTAATCTTGTATAAAATACAAAGCAAAATGAGAGAAAATTGTGTTTGGTGTAAAACTTGGTACAAACTTAATGTACTCCCTGCAATAAAATTATTTACCCTGTACATAATTTGTGGCGTGAAGTGTGGGCGATGACAGCCTCATATTAACACTGTAACGATCCCTTCCTCTCAGCTTCATGTATTTTCATGTCCCTGTATACGAGACTAGAAATGTGACTGGCCTAAAATATTCTATTTATGCACAATTAGGTTTTGCGGTATGAATTAATTTCCTTCGAAATGACAATTACTGATTTATTCAACGGAACGTAGCTACAATGTACACGACGCCACTGCAATTATGCAGTATTAGTATGCCAGAAATTCATATACCGTACATTACTAAGTATAAAACGAATGACACCGTGTATAACTGTGAACATTATTTAAAATAATCCACTTACAATAATCCAATCGGGGCGTACGCAAATGGGAGGTTACCGGGTCTGAACCCTCCCTTGAACTTAAAAAGAATGACATATTTAGATTTGAATATCTTTTTATCCATAATCGTTTTCCGTTCTCTAATTTTTCACTGTCAGAGTAACAAAACCTATATCGACATAAGACATAGTCTTCCTACTTCTACTTCTATGTAATCCCTGTGCTTGGTGCTGTGGGACGTTCGAATTATAAAAATGCTACCTTTATTATAAAAAGACCTACCGCCTAGTACCGACATTGTAATACAGTCTGATACATTATGAAATTTAATTTGCTGTGAAACATATTGGAAAGGTTGTTTTGACAGTTCCGCAGTGCAGATATTAAATATTGTACATTGTCGATTTTAAACTCATTTTAATAGCAGTATTCACCTGTCCGTTAGAGTTCTGACATTTATTGTAAAATAATAGTAATAATGAATGAATGAATGAATGAATGAATGAATGAATGAATGAACGAATGAACGAATGAATGAATGAATGAATGAACGAACGAACAAACGAACGAATGAATAAATGATTTATTTTTGATATCGGGTAATTTTTTTCCTCTTGTACAGAGGAGGACCGAAGGGTTGCACTGCAACCTGGGGCTTATTGTGCTTACCACCCCTGTTCTATGAATGATTGGGTAGTCGAACGGCCGCGCTTGTACAAGTACAACACGTTGCACTGTGAACTGAACCAGGACTATGGTATTGATGATATGTAAATTAATGATGGCGAAATGAGTCCGAGGTCCAACGCCGAAGGTTACACAGAAACTTTGGTTCAATTGGTTGTGCAATGAGCCAAATGACTTGAAGAAGAGTAGTGGCGCGTGGTGCTTTACGATAACAGACTACTCCCGCATCAAGGACGGGGCTGTGTTGTGTATTACAAAAGAATAAACATAACTTAATGTAAAATTCCAGCTTAAAAAGTTAATGTTTCACAGGCACTACTGTTAATGAAATGTTTAAGCATATATTACAACAATCTTTGATATAAAATTTTAACTTAAAATATTACTATATCAGATACACTACTCTTAACAACATGTTTACGCCTAAATTACAACAATCTTTGATGTAAAATTATAAATTAAAATTTTACTGTTTCATAGATACCGCTCTTAATGCAATGTTTAAGCCCATATTACGATAATCTTTATTGTAAAATTTTAACTTAAAATCCTGATACAACTGTAACACAGATACGGCCCTGAATCAAATGTTTAAACCTATATTACAATAATTTTTGCTGTAAAATTTAATTTCATAAACATTACTGAACTGAAATATACTGTACTTGTTTAGGAGTAAGGAATCTCTTGCAGAGTGGCCCTGTAGTGCGCGTTACTTGTGTTTGTGAGCATAGTGTTTAGTGAAAGACACGTGACGTAATGTATACCTCGTGCACACTTATACTCACTCTAATATTGTGGGGCTAAGAAAACGATCTTTACTCATGCTCGAATAGTTGCTATAAACAGACTTCGGTCTAGGGACACAGAGTAACCAGTATGAGGTTTAGAGTACACGGAGTATAAATGACGTCATGACCCGTGTGGAAGGGTGACTGCAACAGCACAGGTGGGTCCGTAATGTGCATTACCGTTGTGTGTATTGCTGCTTGGCTGCGGTACGTGTAACAGGCTTTGGCGTAGGGACAGCTGATTGAAGGTTACGACTCACGTTAATACTTTAATGGTAGACATTTATTGTCTACACCAGGAATGTACTGTATATACTGCATCTGTACAGAGTGAAATAAATTTTGTGCCGTACTATGACGGACTGTTTACATGTTGAGACACGAAGTAACGGCGCGCTCCATCTCCCACTCCACTCGACCAACATAACTATATCGTCCGTGCGTTTCTGTGCCCAGAACCGAAGCCTGGTTATAACTTAGAAGCCAACCTGAATAAAATATAGGTAACGCAGTCATTGCACAGAATGTGTATTTGTCTTTTGCCTCTAGGTAGACTTACTTATCGTCACAAAATTGGACGTGGATTCCTATTACACCTATGTGTCAACATTTAAACCAAAAAGATTTAGATCTCTCTTATTAGACCTACTGTCTTTGAACTCATTTTATTGGATCTTCTGATATTATACATAATTTATTTAGATCTACTGACTGGGATCCTACTTACAGGATAGCTATCTCGAGGGATATTTTCTTTTTGTTGGTAGTTTTAACCGATAAGCAGAAATAAAATAGGTTTGGAATAAATGGGGTCGTCTATTGCTTATCTTAAAAGGTTGTATTAATATGTTACATTATATTGATGAACGTTTTCGGCATATTTATGCCATCTTCAGATCTTAAAAAGTTGTCTTTTATACATACTTAATATTATGCCACATTGGTTAAATGCAATACATAACTAACAAACAACGAAATCATAATTACACTATTTTTAAGGCGAACTTGTGATTACTGTGTCCTCAAACAGCTGTTGATTGTACAATGTCACTTCATAATATGTTAAAACACAAAACGCTATTTGAATGGAACAGATTAAAACAGATCTATAAAACGCTAGAAAATTTTGCAACACTTGATACAGTCAAACAATTCACCACATAACACAGATGTCCAATTGTGTTTAACTTTTTTTATCAGAATATACAAACAAAATGAACGACGAAAACGACATCCGTCTTATAAGAGTTTTATTAAGTGTCATCTGTTAATGTTTTAATGTTAATGTTTTATAGATCTGTTTTAATCTGTTCCATTCAAATAGTGTTTTGTGTTTTAACATATTATGAAGTGACATTGTACTGTACAATCAACAGCTGATTGAGGACACAGTAATCACAACTTCGCCTTACAAATAGTGTAATTATGATTTCGTTGTTTGTTAGTTATGTATTGCATGATTTGAATCCTCTAGATTCAAAACCCCCTAAAGACCATTTTGTTCATAACTGAATTATGTCCGCATATTGCTTGCTAAGAATGTATTCTAATGATTTATATAGTTTGAATTCAAAAGCAACTAAATTTAAATCAAAAGATTTGTTAAAAGTCACTGTTAAGTTGAAAAGTTCCTCTATTTGGAACCAGTTTTTATCAAAATCCTTCAATTTGTGAAAGTGTATATAGGGGAGTTTGAATCTTAGGATTCATTTAACCAATGTGGCATAATATTAAGTATGTATAAAAGACAACTTTTTAAGATCTGAAGATGGCATAAATAGGCCGAAAACGTTCATCAATGTAATGTAACATATTAATACAACATTGTAAGATAAGCAATAGACGGCCCCATTTATTCCAAAACCTATTGTATCTCGAGGGAGCTTTTATTCCTTTCAAGAAAAAAGAGCATGCGATTTAAAATAAGCTTGGTCATCTTATGGCCTTATTTGCTTTTCAGAAAGGACATGCAATTTAACACACTGATGACTCTGAAACCTACTTTCTCGATGGGAATCCTATTTAGAAGGGTTGGTTTTAACGGTGTAGGCTCCAAGAAGAAGACGATGTTGTGGAGTGGGTGAGCTAAACCCATATATGCACTGGATGGTACACGTAGCGTTACGTCAGAAATTCATGAGACCTCTGGGGGGAGATGTGGCGGTGAGAGAGCAGCCCGAATATGCACCCCTCTTCCTCAACCCTTAGGACTGTGCACGTGACTGGAGGCATTTAAGACCTCTATTCACCACGTTCCACCCCGAGACTTTTTCAAGCACAGTTCCCTGATTTATAGCATTATTATCAGCTCATGAGAAATTTAAAAACTTACATCCCCTTCCCACTCATACGTGCCGCCGGCACGTCCCAACAACCTCCAACAAACGCCTTCTCAATCCATACGCTTATTTCTTTCTCTCTGGCTGCCTTAAAAATTCAATGTCTTTGGCTGTCGTCATGGCAGCAAGTCTGTGTGGGATTTTGTCTCGAACGGAATGTCCCATATCAGGGATTTTCTTGAGAGAAGTATGAATACGGAAGGAGAGACGCCGCCAGACTAATACTCCGTCCAATTTTGCTCACAGTCACGCCGTCTCTTTCAGCCTTCCTTTCTCCGATCCTTCTGCCACTGCTCATTTTTAATATCATTTTCTACAAGAACGTGAAATTCTACGCATTTCGAGAAAGAATAACGGAACACTTTTCAGGTTGCTTTAAGTGGAGGCAGAGGTGAAATTTTCGAACAAAACTGAAGAAAAAATGAAAATTTGGTTTTTTATATTTTTATTATCTTTATTTTCATATTCCAATGTTAGTTTTTGATTTTGTGCCCTTTAAAAGTATGAAATTAAAACCAAGATAACTGTATTACTACAGGGACATCATTTTATTTTTACTAACATTTCTAATATTAACTTGCCTATACCTCTGGATCAACGCCGTTTGCTACCCCCTTCCACGGCTGGAGTTCGGTGGTACTGGCGTAATATACAAACAAATTACTTTACTAGATATAGGAGGGAAGAAAAGTAGTTCATCCATTTACGTAAACTAGGAAATATTGCGCTTTTGAGTTTGATCATGTTCATTAGGTTTTTGTTTAATCAAAACACATTACAGTATTAACAATGAGTGTTTTTACTCACGAACTGAGCTATCCATGTGGACGTATTCATTATGCAGTGTATATTATACTGTCTACAGTACATTAACGTACAATATAGAGAATTAAGTTAAATTGAAAAATAATCATAATATGGATATTTAAACACATTTTTTTAAATGGTAGCCGTTCATTTGGATACAGGCTTCAGTTCTAATGTGCATATTATCGCACTATAGACTATTGTACCTAATCTCAATTACCAGTTTCGTTCTTCGTACTAGTAACTCATGTTGAAATAATTCTGTACCTACTCTATAAAAGAGTACCTTACGTACTATAAATTCAATCTTCACTTCTGTCCGATCCGAAAAGATAAAATTACTCAGACATACTATCTACTGTCCGTCCAAGTGGTTATGCCGTAGGGTCGTAGAAAGGGACGAAATCACGTGACAGTTAATTACTTAACGAGGCCCTTTTATTTAAGTTATTTTAAACAGTTGTATAATATTACGTAGACGTCAAATTCCTAACAGAAATTAATGTTCTCAGAAAAGAGCTAAGACAGCCCAGCCACTAGCTGGCGAATAAAAGCTGGTGGGGGAAACCCGGATACAACGTAGGCAAATTGACGACAGTACCTGTGCGAAAATATAATTCAATATTGAAAGTTCTTTCGTCACTGGAAAACGCAAACATATTTTTGGAAAGTACTGTTTACTATGACCGTAAGGCTACTATGACTGTATATGCGGTCTTGGATCTGCGTGGAGAACGGTTGAACTTCATTAGTAGAAGGGGTGGGAGTGAAGTACATTCAAAAACTCAGGTAAATAAAAATTGAAATAAAAATAAAATGATGTCCCTGTATATTATTCCCATAATAAACTAATACTTATCATTATTTATATGCCTTCTCTGAACATATAAATAAAAAGAAATATTGACAAATTTCTTACAATATGGTGCATGGAGCATTTTATATCAAACGATATAAAGTTTTATAAAATTATTAATATTTACAGAATTATTGTACTTAGTAAGCTGAAACTTGGTATGTCCATTACTAAAACATATTCAGTATCCATGATCAATTTCAAACAAATCGGATAAATTTTGTGGATTTTGAAATATTCACCTCTTCCTCCCCTTAATAATAAATCACAATTAAGATTTCTCCTGCATCCACTCCAATTTTAAAAATATGCGTGTACTCAAATGAATCTATTGTAATGTTTTTTTCATACTATCATATAGGTCGTCATAAAGGTATAGGATCTAATTACTGGTTAGATGTTTCCGACGTTTTCCCCAACTGTAAGGCGAATGTCAGGTAATACATAGCGAATTCTGGGACTCGTCTCGCAAACGTACCATCCCGTTATCATCACCACCTTCTTCTTTTCTATAGGCATAAGCCTGTTTATTTACACACAATACCGGTATGTCAATGATGATTACGTCTTATTCCATCTCTTGGTCCACACCTGTGGAGTAACGGTCAGCGCGTCTGGTCGCGAAACCAGGTGGCCCGGGTTCGAATCCCGGTCGGGGCAAGTTACCTGGTTGAGGTTGTTTCCGGGGTTTTCCCTCAACCCAATACGAGCAAATGCTGGGTAACTTTCGGTGCTGGACCCCGGACTCATTTCACCGGCATTATCACCTTCATTTCATTCAGACGCTAAATAACCTAGATGCTGATACAGCGTCGTAAAATAACCCAATAAAATAAAACCCATCTCTTGAGAGGTCTGCCCACTTCTCTTTTTCCTCTAGAGGGGTCGGCACTAGGATGCACTCCGTAGCTGTTAGCGGGTATGCTCACTATCTCTCCCTGTTGCACTACAGTGCACACGGGACAGCACAGCGTACCCTTTGCACATTTCAGCGAGTGCTGACGACCATTGCTCTAGGACGTAGGTTCTTTGCTGCCTTAATAAGTCTCGTGTCGTCAGTTCTATCCACATGGGAGCTCCATTCCCTTTTTCTCGTTGTAATAAATGTCTCGACATCTGTAATATTGCATTCCTCCCTCACATCCTGGTTCCTAACTCTGTCAAATCTTGTTTCCGTTATCATCAATCCCATTAAATAACTTGTGTTAAGCCACGTTAAATAACCGATTAAAAAAGTGATAGGTGATTTAAGGAAATCCCTATTATTGCGTGTAAATGTCTAAACAAGAATTAAGTTAATGGAATTAGGACTATTAAATACAATTTGCTGTAACATTTAAGTTTTCCTAATGAACGGAACGAAATAAGCTATGAATAATAGTCAAATTAAATTAGATGTCCTACTAAGCGAACAAATGTAAAACTATTTCTGAGCCACGAACAATAAAATTAACAATTCACTGGTATACTGTATATTAGCACATGAAAATGCCTAACTTTCTATAGTTACGCATATATTGTGCATGCGTTTCGCTTGCATATTGAAGCACAACTGAGTAACATTATTTTAAAAATAAATTGCAACTTCACATGGATTATAATAACATCTTCCAAGCAGGTTACGTATATATTCGGACGTCCCATATTCGGACGTCCCTTGTGTATTGGAATGGACTCGTTTACATTATTGGGTATGACGTAAATATTTCCATGAAACTGAAGTCGAATTTCCGTTCAACAAAATCCTTTCATTTTTTTCTGTTAATATAGTTCGAAATGTATATGACAAATCAAAACATGGACTTCAAAATAAAGGAAATATTGTAATTTGTTTCTTTCATGACACTATTTTATCGTCATCATCATCATCATCGTCGTCGTCGTCATCATCATCATCATCGTCATCATCATCATCATCATCATCATCACGAATTAGGCTCAGAATTTCTTATTTTTCATTGATCATCGAGTCTTCTGTCTCCGAACACTAGTTTCTGGCAGTTTAAATTTTAATGTCTTGCAAGGAATATGATTGTATAGATTTGTTTTGTCACACAACTTCCACTTCAATTAAATTATATTTATTGATTTAGCCTATATTTATTACTGATTTCATCTCTTCTTATAAAACTTGATGCTACTCGCTGAATATCATTTGTGAGGCTTCAATAATTATTTATTTATTGATATTTATGTGTTGGACAACAGCCATTGGCCAATAAAAGCCAGCACAGTGATACAATTAATACATTAAAATGAACAACTATGGTACAAATTAAATACTTGAGATAATAACAACAAAATGAAGAACATAGATAACAATGATTAATTTACAAGAATTAATACTGTTATATGTTATGGAAAGGAGTTAATTCTTACAGAAAGTATTAACAATTTGTGTAGAAAGATTATGCAAGTAAAATTAAGCAAAGACATTGCCATTTTCTAATATTTCTATACATTGAATGGATCGAAATCACCTGCGTGTAAGTTTGCATTTTTAATACATCTGGAGACCGGAGAGAAATATCTAGAATGTCTAATATAGAAGAGTCTGTGATGTCTCATGTCCTTCATAGGAATACGAAGGCTGCCACTGTTTAATAACGATTGACAATTAATGTCACCCTTAAGGACCTTACATAAGAATAAGTAATCGAGATCATGACGTCTAGCATACAAGCTTCGACATTTAAAGTGCTCGCATTTTTCCTCATAAATTATACCCGGAGTTATTAGGGAAAAATCTGTAAGAACATAATGATATAAATGTCCTTTCAATACTTTCCAGTTTTGCCGAATCAGTAATTATAATAGAGTTCCAAACTACAGATGTATATTCGAGTTTCGTTTTCACTAATGTATAGTATAGCATTAAAAGAGAGTCAGATGTTGAGGGGAATAAGTAATTGACCGTATTATTCCTAACATTCTTATTGCATGGTTATAAATATAAACAATGTGGTTGTGAAAATGTAATTTGCCAATTAATATACCGAGGTTTCTAATTTCTGTTAATCAATATATTTTTTTAGATGACAGTTATATTAGTGTAGAGATTTAAATGCCAGGGAGGGAAATTTACCAATACAACTGGGTCACGGGAACCTACGGAGAAGCACATGTAAACAAAGATGGGCATAAGCTTAAAGACTTTGCTTCCTTCAATATGCTTAAAATAACAAATACTTTTTTTCCAAAAGGACATCAACAAACATACATAGTGAGCAAGAGAAATGCGATCCCTCATACTGCGTGTTCAGTTCAAAGTGTGTCATGGCTCGCTGTATGTCGTCATGTGGCTAGCCGATGAGCCTAGAGAATTCAATCTTCCTACACTTCCCCAGAGTACTTACTTACGTGCCAGAGAAGTTGCCTGGCAAGTACGGCGTTCATTCTGAAGAGTACTTACCGATACGTACGGTAACACCGGTAGTGGCAGGAATGTGAACTGTTTGGAAACACGTACTGAGGTGAGTTTTTTCTTACTGTCGGGATATTGGGAGAGGGTTGAGACGATTACTTACGTATTTGTTGACATTAACTTGACGGTCAACATGGACACGGAGCATTTGATTTGTATTGTGGAATGTTGCGGTACGCAACCGATGATAACAAATACCCTGCGTACGACTTGCCTGCGCAAAACACAGTTCGACAGAGGTTATGGTAGCACACAGACCATACAGGCCGCCATCTGTTGCTACGACGTTCAAGTTATACACTACACGTTCTCAAGTTCAGATTGAACGCCTTGAATAATAGGCAACTTTTCTGACATAAAAGCTGAAACTCGCTTCAAATCGCTAACTCACAACAGTGACGTCATGACACACTTTGAAATGAACACCCAGTAGACTATATTTATACGTAGACTGTATTTATACGTGGTAAAATATGTAAGTACCAGAAGTAACATTTCGGATTTTGTGAAATTTATAATGATTTAAGCGGTTCAAGATGAGATTTTACGAATAATTTGTGAATAAGCTTTGAATATTAGTTAATTACGGAGAAAAATTCGCTCGGGAGCCGAGGACCGAACCCAGGACCCCAGTTCTAAGCAGTGGGTGCCCTACTACTGAGCTACGCTGAGGCTCAATTTGGATATTATGAAAATGCGAATGAATGAATGAATCAGTCATTAGCGTCCCATATAGGGCTAAGTCCTCCTATATAGGAGTGGCCTTCAATGTTTACTCCGCGAGCCATTCAGAGCATGTGTTCTTACTTTGCAGCACTCCTATAGGTGAATATAATCTGTTGATAACATGGAATTATATTATAATTATTTGGAGATTTTGTGAGAAAGAAAAGAGCTTTTTTCAACACAGGAGTTCGGGATTAGATTCCAGCATGATCAATGAAAACTTATCTTCATACCACAAGGGCTGATTGTTTGTCTCTGTTTTTACGATTCTGTGTTGTCTCTGTTCAGACAGCCAGAAACTCCAGAACGTGAATATCTAGTGCTGGTTTAAATCAATATGTGTAGAAAATGAGTGACCGAGGAGTTTGAATAGTATAAAAGCCCAAAAAGAATTAGGTATTTTTTTCCACAAACGTGTTATACTCCAGAAATGTTATATTTGTTCAGTTTAATTAGTGACAGAGCTACTGTATATGTTTTTATGAGATCCTCTCTCTCTCAGTTTTAATGGTTCAGATATCTCATAGGCCTATTTGATGAAACAACATAAATTGCACAACACAATATAATATTTACAAACCAAAATTTATAGCAAGAAATAACGTTTGCTGTTTACACAAAGCATTTCAGCTACATAGGATTATATTTATAATCTCGCTGCGATATTTGGATTTGTGTTGTAAATATTAGTGCCCGTAACTCATGCACTGCATGTCATAGGTTAGACATTCCTTGGCGGTAAAGCACATGGCAGATGCACAATCATTTCTCTATTTCTCAGTGGTGGATTGCTGTCATGTTTGCTATTAGATCTCAAGTTCGTGGGACCAAATGAGTCAAGAGCGTTGATTTTTGAAAAAAAAAGTTCTTAGAGTAGTTTTTTTTTCGGATTAAACAACGTTGGAAGTTACATGTCGAGTATTTTCAGCACGTAAATGCTCTTTCATATTTTAATAAAAAAGCAACAGAGTAAACATTTATAGGTCATTATTTACATTCTGTTAGCAACCATCCTTTCTTAACATCTTATCACTGGAGTAATGGATTTCACCTTATTTATACGACTGAACAGCCGAAATGGAATGCAGAACTGTTAGATTACGAGAACTCTTGGAATTTTAATGGTTCTCTTACGCACAAATAAGTTTTAACCTTTCACGACTATTCTCCATTTTTTTTTTCGTGACAATATTACTGAAGAAGTTCATGTAAGCCCTATCATTGAAGTACTATACTATACATTGCTTCTTTTAAATTGATAGACTAGAGTACTTTCAGTTACTACAACTGTAGACCCTTGCAGTGACTGAGTGGTCAAACCTTCAATCTGTCACGTAGGCGGTCCGGGTTCGATTAACTCGCGATATGACCAGAGATGTTAAAGCGAGTATAAATAACAGCAAAAAAAAATGTAGGCCTATGCTATAGTTTTAATAAAATAACAGAAAATAAATTCGTAAGAAAATATGAATTTAAGCAAAATCACATGATAATATATCGCATTGCCCGAGGTAGTTATTTTGTTTATAGTGCGTCGCGGTTTAAGAAATAACAGTGTGAGACAATAGAGTTCTTCCATAAAAGGGTTAAAAATCAAACAAAAATAACTGCTATCGAGTACAAGCTAGACCGGCAACGTTATTTTGCAGCCTGCTTTTAACTCGAGTGGTAGAGTTGTCAGATGTAATAGAGCTGTTTGAAGTAGAACGCCAGTTAGCAGTCAAGGCGCATTCAAATCAGAGCTTTTAGATATCGCGTATCACACGCTGCTATCAAGGAAACGAAGCACATTGTGTAACAAGGAAGAACGTGTCCAAGCAGATTTGCCTTCGTAACACAATGCAATACAGTCCTGCGGCTTGCATTGCACTTGTTTATTTTGCTATGCAGCGCCGACAACTGGCTGATTAGAATAACTAATTACATTGTTCGTGTATGGTTGTGGTGAAGATGAGAGAGCATAATGGAAAGGATAAGGGACGTGAAAATGTTAATGATGCAGCTGGCGATTAATAGTAATGGGTACACATAGAGACAAGGCTGAAAAAGTACAATGACGGAATTAAATAAGAAACATTGAATATAGGTTAAGCTAAAGAGAAAGAAAGTCAGAGAGAAAGAAAGAAAAAAGAAAGAAAGAAGAAAGAAAGAAAGAAAGAAAGAAAAAAGGAGGAAGAAAGAAAGAAAGAAGGAAGGAAGAAAGAAAGAAAGAAGGAAGAAAGAAAGAAGAAAGAAAGAAGAGAGAAGAAGGAAAGAAAGAAAAAGAAAGAAAGAAGAAAAAGAAAGAAAGAAGGAAGAAAGAAAAAAGAAGAAAGAAAGAAAAAAGAAAGAAAAAGAAATAAAAAGGAGATGAAAATGAAAGAAAGAAAAGAAAGAAAAAGAAAGAAATAAATACAAATAAAGAAAGAAAAGAAAGAATGAATTCAGAGGAAAAAAATAGACCGAGAAAGAGGATAAAGTAAGGGAAAAAAAGAGGTAAAGAAAGAGAAAAAAATATAAAGAATGCATGAAAGAGAAATATGGAAGCAAACAGAAGCGAGGGAAGAAGGCAAAATGAAAGAGAAATAATTTAAAAAAATGAATAATGGGATAAAAAATTAAAGAGTACAAAGGCGAAACTTAAAGAGAGAAAGAAATGAAAGAAAGAAAGAAAGAAAGAAAGAAAGAAAGAAAGAAAGAAAAGGATAATTGAGAGTAAAAAAGAGACCGAGAATGATGATAAATTAAGGGAAATAAGAGATAAAGAAAGAGAAAAATATAATGAATGCATGGAAGAGAAAATGGAAGCAAAGACAAGCGAGGGAAGAAGGCAAAATGAAAGAGAAATAATAAAAAAAATTGAATAATGGGATAAAAAATGAAAGAGTACAAAGGCAAAAGAAAGAAAGAAAGAAAAACAAGACAGAAAGGATAATTGAGAGTAAAAAAAAGAGACCGAGAGAAAGATGATAAATTAAGGGAAATAAGAGGTAAAGAAAGAGAAAAAATATAATGAATGCATGAAAGATGGAAGCAAAGAGAAACGAGGGAAGAAGGCAAAATGATGAGCGAGAATAAGAAAAAATGAATAATGAGACTAAAACAAATGCAACGAACAAAGCGAGCGAGAGCGGCAGTTAGTTTTGTTCATCTATGGTAAGTACTGTAACTTACAAGCATTGTGACAATAAGATTGTAGGCCTAAAAGTGCCGGAGACGCGCGCGTGTTCTTTGCAGTAACCAGCACATTGATAGCCGGGCCGGTTCAGGACGAAAAGCCGAGCGTCCCCAACTAACCTCATTGTATCGCTGTATTTGTATCATTCTCCATTTTACAGTTACAATATTATATATTTAATGTTTTTAAATGATGTAATGATAGCATTGTCCACAACCACTGTAACACACTTCACGTAAGCTAACGTTGTTCACATATCCACGCGTGTTAAATAACTGATAAGTAATATATAGTGGTAGTACAATAATGCTTATATTGTTCAGTTACGAAAATGAATCTTATTTACAACAAACATGTAACCAGCAGAAGAACGATGTGACAGTTTCAATTTCTACTATATATTCTGTATGGTTTTGTTTCTTTTTATGTTAATAAAGACTCTCTGGTGTTAAGGTGCAGTGAGGAGGGTAAAATGAGGTTTCGTAACACGTTTGCGCCGCTGCGGTAATAAAGTTATTGTTTATCGAGTTTTGGCGTAGGCCTACTTCTTACGTGGAAGTAACTAAACAGCATAATCGAATTACAAAAGCAGTTCAACAGTGTGTTAATTACGTCAGATTTGAATGTGATAATTGTGTAAATTTGTATAGCACCACCACAAGACGTGGTGTTTTCTGAAAATAAAGTGGCTGCGAGGAAACCGGTGCGGGTGGAATGAAACTAAGTGCATACTTAATCTTCAACATATTTGTGTGTTCTTTTAAACACTTTGATATAGAAAAAATCTGCAGTGTAATACAGTATTTGGTAGAAGATGAAATGTGGAGAGCATTAAAATATGCCCAATTAGGTTGAAGCAATAGTATTTAGAAAGAAGAGTTAAACTAAATTCTTCGTGTCTTAGACTACGCATGTATCAGAAACTTGTTCCTGAATGAGAGGATAACAAACAAAACTTTCATGTTATATTACATCCACGACTTTTAGTTATCATACTCACCTATTGTTCTATTCTTGAGAATAATCAATTACAACTTGCCGGTTTCTATTTCAGAAATGGAATTCTTCAAACTAGCAGAGTCTAGGAAATTTAATCGTCGGTGACATCAGGAAGTTAGCAACCGGTAGGTTATTTAGCAACTTCAACTAGAGCATGATTTTTTAGAAAAATCCAAGAGCACCCGAAAGAGCACAAATTCACAAACGTAAAAGTCATAAAAAGAATTGATATGTAACTTATGTGACCCCCAGCTCTTCGGGATAACGTTCTTGCCGTCTAACGGTACTACAGTCTGGCAAGTAATCTTTCGCGTAACTAGTTAATAATTTACTTACGTAAATGAACATAATCTTACCTGAATTTCGAGTAGTTGCTCAAAATATCCTCCATTATCTTTTACACACACATCATGTATATAGACATATATACATATATAATTATAAGATATCTATATATATTAATATACAGGGACATCATTTTATTTTTACTAACATTTTTAATATTAACCTGTCTATACCTTTAGAGAACCGGAAAACGCTTGCTTCTCCAAGAGTGGAGTTCGATGATACTGGCGTAAAAACACAAATCACTTACTAGGTATAGGTTCAAGAAAAGTAGTTCATCCATTTACGTAAACTTGAATATCGCGATTTTGAGTTTGATAATTTTCATTAGGTTTTTCTTTAATGAAAGTAAGTACTATATTAAGAATAAGTGTTTTTACTCACGAAGTGAAATCCATGCGAACGTATTAATTATGCGGTGTATATTATACTTTTTATGTCTACAGCACATTAGCGTACAATATAGAGAAAGAAGTTAAATTGAAAAATAATCATAATATGAATATTTAAACACAATTTTGAAAATGGTGGCCGTTCATTTCGATACAGGCTTCAGTTCTTTTGATATTATCGCACTATAGACTACTTAATTCCAATTGCCAGTTTCGATTCAAACAAAACTTTCATGTTGAAATAATCTATAACTTTTACGTACTATTAATTCAATCTTTGTTCTATTCGACCCGAAAATATAAAATTACTCAGACATGCTTCTACTTCCGTCCAAGTGGTTAAACTAGCAGGATTGTAGAAAGGGAGGAAAATCACGTGACAGTTAATTAGCTTAACGAGGCCCTTTTATTTAAGCAAATTAAACAGCTGTATAATATTACGTAAACGCCCAATTCCTAAGAGAAATTAATGTTTTCAGAAAAGAGCTAAGACAGCCCAGCTTTTACAGAGGGGCGAGCAGAAGCAGGTGGGGGAAATCGGGATGCGACGTAGGCAAACGGACAGTACCTGTCTGGCAAAATCTGATTCAATATTGAAAGCTCTTTATTCACTGGAAAACGCGAACATATTTCTGGAACGTACTATTTCAGTAACTCAGTACTGCTTACTATCTGCTGTCTTGGCTCTGTGTGGAGTTGGAACTTCATTAGTAGAAGGGGTGGGAGTGAAGTACATTCAAAAACTCAGGTACAATAAAAATTGAAGTAAAAATAAAATGATGTCCCTGTATATATAATGTAATGGTGCATGAAGTTCTGGGACACTTTACGTGAGGTAGGGGAAATCAGGGCACTAATTTTCCGCACATAAATAACGCAGCTCGGAAAGAATATCGACAACTTAACTTACAGGACAGCCCAGAACATTATGTGTGGGTTTTCCTTATCAGTTGCACTACGATTCCACTTAATCAACTGTCTGAACCCTACTGAAAAATACGTACTTTTAGGCACGATTATCACACAGTAGGCCTACAGCAACGCATTTTCCTCGTTGAAACTTATCTACTGAAGAAAAATCACACAAGTTGTGTTTCGGCGGCGCTTTCCACAGACTACACAGTTATTGAAGGATTGTAATTCGTTAAATTATTTAATAAACGGCGAGTAACAGGTTCCGTTCTCGATAAGATGAAAGTTGTATGCGGCTAAAGCGTAATATTCAAGGATGAGCTCCAGTGAGTGTCCCATTACTGAATCATATGCACAGAAGGTAATGGAAAGGATTTTAACTAATTGTTTTGAAATTCAGGTAAGAATCTCTCCATTTTCTTAAACAAATAATTCAATAGTGGGTGTTTCTTACGGTTTATCCAAAGTTTGGTAAAGAATATTGGTGGAGGTCTATAAACGACTAATAGATCTGCATTAAGGGACACCGGAGGCCCAGGTTCTTCATTTTCTGACAGGTACGTAACGATTCATGTAGATCTATGAAGTGGGCTAAAGAAGACAAATATCAGCGAGCCACCGGCGTTGCTCATTCGGTTAAGGCGCTTGCCTGCCGGTCTGAAGTTACGCTCGGGCGCGGGTTCGATTCCCGCTTGAGCTGATTACCTGGTTGGGTTTTTTCGAGATTTTCCCCAGCCGTAAGGTGAATACCAGGTAATCTATGGCGAATCCTTGGCCAAATACCATCTCGCTATCACAATTCATCGACGCTAAATAACCTAGTAGTTGATACAGCGTCGTTAAATAACCAACTAGGTATATATATATGTACTATCAGCGATATTGTATACAGATTCGATGGCTGGAGAAGAGAATGTGGTGTAGCCGGCTCAGCTATACAGCACCTCCGGCAAGCAACTTATTCCATCAAGTGTGCACAAAAAGCCTACTTGGGCTGAAATGTTTATTGAGGTTCCAGCTCCACCCGATAAGCACCGCTATACAGGTGTTCATTTCTTTGCCAGTAACTGAACGTTGAGTTTCAACTGGCTTATCATAATCGTGGGCGTCACGGTACCAAAAATAAAAACAAAAGATATCTGGTTGCCTTCATTCCATACTCTGATCACTGCTTTCCTGAGCGTAAGCTAACAAGCAAACATTCTGATGGGAGAAGATAAAAAAGTTATTTTTTCTTCCATCATGTTAATAATGTCAAAATAAGTGCTTATACAGATTTTTGCCATTCGACCGCAATTACGAAGCCGTCCAGAAAGTGATTTTGCCTGGGATTGTTTACATAAAAAAGCACAATTGCATGGAAAGATTTATAAACAACATTTTGGTCAACTCGACCAAAATTTTATTCGGCGTGTTTCCGTCAAAAAATGATTTTACCTATACTGGGTTTGCTGTCCATCAATGCAGTAAAAATTTGTCCACAAAAGTTTGCATGGAAAACGATTTATTGAAATTTTTGCAGATTTTACTAAATGTAACTTATAACGTTGTTCCAGCCGACGCTTCAATTGTTGCACTATTTGTTACCATATTCCCCACTGGAATTGAGACATTTGTCATACCATGGAATCAAGTTTTGTATCCATGTGTCGTAGAAATCAGCCGCCTGGGATCGGAACCAGCGTTTGACAGCCGTCAGCACCTCTCTGTCGATCCCATGATATTACAAATGTCTCAATTCCGGTGGGAAATATGTTGAAAAATAGCTCAGCAATTGCCCTGTATATTCCAATTAATTTTTTTTCAATGAAACTGTGTTTTCTTTCTGTTAACGGCCCCTGGCGAACTTACTTTTGTACGATCCTCATAACTGCGGTCGAGTCGCCAAAATTTGTATAAACACTTATTTTGACATTATTAACATAGTGAAAGAAAAAAAAAATATCTCTTTTATCTGCCCCCATCAGAATGCGTGCTTGTAAGACTTTATATATAGTTTTTCATAGATTAATATGACCTTTTTCTATCTCTTTTCCCCTTCATGTAAACTGTGGTGTTGCACAGAGGCAGAGATATCCTACAAAGTCAACTCCTTTGTGTACCAATACTGGAATGAGACAGTAGTCCGTCTGATTCTCTTATACTTTAGGAATTACCCTATGTATCCCACTTCGGGAATTCATTTGTAAGTTTAATTTCTGGTCTGTTGTTTAATAACGCTGTATCAAAATTTTTGTAAGTTTAATTTCTGGTCTGTTGTTTAACTACTGCGTTATTTAGCGTCGATGGAATTGATGATATCTGGCGAAATGGTATCTGGATTAGATGAGGCCGAAGATTCGCTATTCCGTGATTATTTTCACTGAATGTATTCTTGCTTTCACCGATGTTTGTAGGGAAAGATTCTTTCGAAAAATGTCCAATCCATGCCGCATTGACTGACGTAGTTCACGGGATTAGATCAGGAGGCACACGCGCCTATATCCTGAGCTTACAGTTGGGGAAAAAAACTCTGACTCCACGCCTAAGATTAAAATAGCCCTATCCTATAAATCTTGAAAGAGATTAAAATAAAATCAAGATGTAACAATTGTTGTTTAGTCAACTGCCCGAAGACAAGTCTGAACCTCACAAATGATATCAATAAGGTTCTTATGAGGCAACTAATTCAGAAGATAAATGGGGTAGAGTGATCAATTTCTTCGTCCTCCTTTGCATACATCACCGGTTAGCTACATGTTACATTAATCAAACTTCAGATACAGGTGTTGCAGAACTCCATACTCAAACTTATATGGATGGTAGAGGAGCCCAAAACAAAGATTTTTTGTTACCTATATAACCATAGGTCGGCGAGCAATAATTACGTTAGTCGTCATCTTCGAACGCCGACACTGCTGACAGACATCGCGAGTGTGGTAATGGTTTTGGTGACATTTTGTTTACATGTATTGTTCAAACGTGCGGCCACCTGGTTCAATACATTATATACAACGACGTGATTATGCGTTGAAAATGAAATACTCCATGTTGATATTGTAAGTGATCGGCAGCTACAAGAATCCGAGCAACGAGGTCCTCCTCTGACACAAATGGCGTTTCATACACTGAACTCTTTAAATGTCCCCAAAAAAAATCGAGTGGGGTAAGGTCAGGAGAACGCACAGGCCATGCAATGGGCCCAATCCCCAGCCAATCCAATGTTCTGCCAAAGCTGTGTGCAGTCTGCTAATTGTGACGTGTTTTTGATGCGCAGAGATGCTTGTTTCTACTCAGCGATGCGTTACTGACGTATCTATTGGTTTCCGACCTGTAGTTATTTAAGGAAAAATCTTTGTTTTGGGCTCCTCTATCATCCCTAGAAGTTTGAATATGAAGTTTTGCAACATCCTGTATATACAAACAAATTGTTCTTCCTCTGACACATATCGTCAAGTGAGACGATATATTGTCCGCTAACACAGTTACATTTCAGCAAGAATCTCTATCAGAGATAAAAGTGACAGTAATTACTTCAAAAGGGGGGGGGGATGGATTCTTTCACAGAACTTGCGTATTGTTATTGTCGCCGAAGTTATTCCTGCTTTCAGAATGAATATGCATGTCTACATTAATGTACCGGTATTCAAGGAAGTTCTATGTTTACAAATACACGATCAGCATATAAGGAAAGATGCAGTTCCTCTTTTTATTTTCTAAATGTGAACATGCAAACAAATGTAGATTATTATAAATAATTTTATTTTCTCAATGCAGTCCATTAGTGAAGCGGTTCTCCGGACAATTACGTGGATTTAAAACCGTCCCATTACAACTCCATTATCTCTAATTGGTTTTCCATGTTAGAGGCTTTGAGAATCTCTGCGAAGCACTATTTATTAATACAACACTGATTTTGCCTTTGAATGAGGTTCTGGCTGATATGTACCTCTATTATCAGGCAGTACATCTCACTTGACGATGTGTCAAGGAAGAACAATTGTTTGTATGCATCTGAAGTCTGATTAGTGTAATATGTAGCTAATCGGCGATGCAGGCAATGCAGCTGGAAAGGAACTGGCTACTCTATCCCATTATCTTCTGGCCTAGTTGCTTCATAAGTGGTGATATGTCAGTAACACGTGTGAGGTTCAATCTGTCTTCGGACAGCTGACTAAACGACAACAATAGCTACTGATTTAGGTCATTAATTTTATGATTGCAAAATATGTAAGCATTTGAAGATCAACAGCTTATCATTTCCAAAGTCTAGGATAAAAAGTTCATCAACATCGGGAAGACAACTCTAATAACATGATACACTCTCATTTGGATTATATGTAGAGATAAACAGATTATTGAAGTTAACTGATCACATAATGTCGGAGCTTCCTAATTACTTGTTTCATGCATTCATTATCTTTGTCTACTGCGGTGTTGAGACAAGAGATTGTGAGGTTGTATCAGAAATATAGGGTAAAAATTAGGGTCTGTTGGACAGTCGGGCATGTTGGACACTTTGTACTTTAACGTGTTACCTCGCCACTTGTGGGCACCACATTCTGCTAGAAGTCAATGACTGAAGTAGCCCCACTCGTGGCTACTTCAGTCATTGACTTCTAGCAGAATGTGGTGCCCACAAGTGGTGAGGTAACACGTTAAAGTACAAAGTGTCCAACATGCCCGACTGTCCAAAAGACCCTAATTTACCCTATTCCTGTTCACAGAAATAATAGGCTGACGGGTTTTACTAAAAAATGAGATCTTAGTAGGCCTAATAATTTTTACCGAAACATAGAAATAGGCTATATTAGATTAAATAAAATCGGTCAATGACTTCAAAAACGACATAAAATAAAACATTTTAAACATTCTTTCTTAACCCTGCTCCGGGCAACCTACTTTTGTAACGTTGATGGGCAAGGAGGGTCCGTCAGATCCACATGCCATTTTAATAAATTGACAGAAGAAAATAATTTTATTGTACACAATATTAATCTTCTTTAATAATGATGTTATTATAGTGACCAAAGTCTCCATGATAATATACATAAAAGATATAATTTTAGTAGTTTTTTCATGCGATAAAAGAAACATGTTTATTGTATGATCTACAATTTTTTTTTACTTTCGCCGTAAAACTCACACACATTTACACAAATTTTAGATTTTCTCATTTCTAGCACACACACACACACTCCCACACGTCATTACTCTCACACACTCACACGTCATCACTTTCACACGCTCACACGTCATCACTCTCACATGTCATTGCTCTCACACAATCACACGTCATCACTCTCACACGCTCACACGTTATCACTCACCTCTCACATCATCACTCGCACACTCACACGTCATCACTCTCACACATCACTCATCATAATTCTTACAGTTTTTACACACACGGGTCACTTCACTGTGCTCATTACACACAGATTGGCCACAATTGTCACAGCTTTGCTTTTGTTTGCGACTTTTTTCATGTTGGTACATATGACACCTTTTAGTGCTGTCCTGTGGTTGGGGCGCCGATGATGGAGAGGCCTACTAGCTCTTGGCATGAAAGGAGCAATGGTCATTACAGTTTTTTCTCAAGTCCTACTCTAGGTCTTCTTTCAGTTTGAGGTTGGATGAGACTTTCAGCAACAGCTACACGGAACAACCTCCTATTGTTCTGTTTTCCAAAATTCCACGAAGGATGAAGGCTCATCCACACAACAAATGCAGTAATTCCACATACATCTAAAAGATTCATAAAAATGCAAATGGCCAGCGACTTGTATGTCTCTTGCACGCATATGCATTCACTAATGATCGAGTGTGTCATTATCACCTTTTGTGCTATTACAGTGAAGAATAATTTGTGGTTTCTTTTCTTCTTCCGAAATGGTTTGTGTGTGGTGCATTGCAGAAAGAACAACTGCCTTATTTGGTTTTGGTACATTGAAACCAATGTTACATATTTTGTAAATCCGAAGATGGATGAACATTCTGGCCGTCTTTTATTTGGTTGAAACTCAGGAGAGATGAATATACATATTTTTTGTGTACTGTTCCAACTAAGGTGAGACCATTACTGAGGGGCTTCTCAGCGAGTTCTTTGTCAGTAAAGTAGTTATCGCAAGTTACATTTGTGTTTGTTCTTTGATAAGACAGTGTTTCTACAACCCTTCGACCTACTCCAGAGTGTACCCTTACACAGTTTTCTTTTCTGGTGTATGGCAGACCATTTAGGATATAGAAGGTTTTGGAGTCACAAGCCCACCATACTTTCATACCATATTTGTCAGATTTTGATGGCATGTATTCCTTGAAAGGACATCTACCACGGAATGGAATAAGTTGCTCATCAACCGTTATATCAGTACAAGGAATATAGGCCTAATATTTTTTTAAATTCGAATTCTCATTTTCCCAGACATCTATAACCAGGGCAAACTTATCCTTCTCACGGCAAATGGATCTTGTTGTTTTGTCATTAAAGCAAGTAAACGCTACAAAGATTTGAATCTCTTGAGACCCATGGTCGCTCTAAATACTGGAACACCATACAAGCTGCTCCACGGAATGTCATAATTAGTGTAATTTGCTTTGAGGTGTCCTGCAGTTACTAGTAGACCGGAAAATGGTCGCAATTCAGTGTCGTTACAACACTTCCATGGGTGTGCAATATTTCTTTCTAAATGCAGCCGCTCAGCCTCTTGATTATTTATCTATATCACTTATAATTGAATCAGTATAAAGATTGAAGGCGTCAATAGATTTCCCAGGTGAAAGAGTGACTTTATTTACTGACCCTTTGATAATATTGTGAGTCCTAGCTCGGCCTGTCGGAAAAGGCTGAGAGTTCCACGTGGTGCCATCTTTACCAAAATATTAGTAGTTTGAACGAGTGCTTCCCCCCATATCGTAGTTCTAGACGGTCGACACTAACCTGTTGTGGTCACATTGGTGATAATTTCTTTTCTCATTGATAGATAGATTCTCATCATCAGGGGTCTCAGGGTCATATTGTGGCTCTAAATGATGATTACTAACTTCTGATACTTTACTCTGATGATCAGATTTGCTATTATCGGCGTTATCGTCTGGCTCGTAGCTAGAATCGTCTTTTCTTAGGTCAGGTTTTCTAAGCAAATCCTGAATGGATTCTTCACACAAGTACTTACGCTGAGTCTGTCAGAATATTTGACCTAATTACAACTCTTCAGTATAACAGCATAACTAAGATGCATTCAAATATACTGTAACATCTAAAGATCGTACCTATGTTTCTTTGACTTTCTTCGGCTTTTCCATAATAATTACTCCCTTATAAAAATAAAGTAAAGGTGAGAGATTCAGTCACTCTTTCTATTATAAACTACACCGCATTATGGCTAGCATAACTTCACACTCACTTATATTTATTATAACGCATAATTGGTCCATTTTTTTTAATGTCATTGTTGTTGAGCTTCGGAAATAATTTTTCCAACATTCCATTGCCGTCAGATTATCACTGAATGGTTTGAAAGAGTGAAACCTCGTTAGGAAGTGAGAAAAACCAATAAAATATACTATGGTCCAATAGACCTGCATGCCTGGTTAAGACTTTAAAGAAGTAAAAGTGTTCTAGAACATTTGTGCAAAATACTACAATATTTTCCTTCTCCCTAGATATAAAAAAGAAAGAAATTAACAAAGTCATGAAATTTCAAGTAGATAGAAGTTATAGCTTTAATTTTATTCCCAAAAATAGTAGTGCCAGGGCTCGACGGACCCTGGTTGCCCGGAGAAGGGTTAAACATATTTTGTTCAAAATTACGCAATATCTAAATGCCAATTAGTTGGCCTACAATGTGTTATTAAACCCCTAATGCTGTTCTTTTAGGAAATGTGTCCTATATTACTGCGGTAAGAATAGGTTCTGTTAAGTAACATTTAGGGCCCAGTTTCATCAACCTTTGTTAAATATTTAACATGTCATTAAGGCAATTTAACAGTAAACTTAAGGGAAGAAATGTTTCATCAACTGTCGTTACTGCTAACATCAAGTTAAACTTACTGTTAAATTAACATAACATACTCCCGAGACAAGACTAACTGTAGTAACTTTCGAGGAATAACACTTTTGTTCACGTCGTACAAAATCTGTCCACTATTCTTTTGAAAAGATTAATTCCATATGTAGATGAAATTATTGGTGTTCATCAGTGTGGTTTTAGCCGTCATAGATAAACTATTGATTAGATATTTTTGTATTCGACAGATATTGGAGAAAAAATGGGAGTATAAGGGTACAGTGCATCAGTTATTCATAGATTTCAAAAAGGCATATGACTCAGCTAAGAGAGAAGTTTTATATAATATTCTTATTGAATTTGATATTCCCAAGAAACTAGCTCGATTAATTAAAATGTTTCTCAGTGAAACGTACGGCAAAATCCGTATAGGCCAATTTCTGTAAGGTACTTTTCAAATTCACTGCGGTTAAAGCAAACAGATGTACTATTACCTTTACTTTTTAACTTTGCATTAAAATATGCCATTAGGGAAGCCCAGGATAACAGAGAGGGTATGGAATTGAACCGGTTATATCAGCTTCTTGTTTATGTGGATGGCGTGAATATGTTAGGAGAAAATCCACAAACTATTAGGGGAATTTTACTTGAATCAAGTACAGTGATAGGTTTGGAAGTAAATCCCGAAAAGAAGAAGTACATGATTATGTCTCGTGACCAGATTATTTTACGAAATGGAAATATAAAAATTGGAAATTTCTCCTTTCAAGAGGTGGAAAAATTCAGATATCTTGGAGCAACAGTAACAAATATTATAAACGATACTCGGAAGGAAATTAAACACAGATTAAATATGGGAAATGCCTTTTATTATTCAGTTGAGAAGCTTTTATCATCCAATCTGCTGTCAAAAAATCTTAAAGTTAAAATTTATAAAACAGTTATATTACCGGTTGTTCTGTATGGTTGTGAAACAGAGGTTAAGAGTGTTTGAGAATAAGGTGCTTAGGAAAATTTATGGGGCTAAGAGGGATGAAGTTACAGGAGAATGGAGAAAGTTACATAACGCAGAAATTCATGTATTTTATTCTTCACCTGACATAATTTGGAATATTAAATCCAGACGTTTGAGATGGGCAGGGCATGTAGCACATATGGGGGAATCCAGAAATGCATATTTGGGAGACCGGAGGGAATAAGACCTTTGGGGAAGCCGAGAAGTAGATGGGAGGATAATATTAAAATGGATTTGAGGGAGGTGGGATATGATGATAGAGAATGGATTAATCTTGCACAGGATAGGGACCGATGGCGGGCTTATGTGAGGGCGGAAATGAACCTGCGGCTTCTTTAAAAGCCAAAAGTAAGTAAATATTAGTCCATTATTTAAAAAAAAGTATTTAAAAATAAAATGGACACAATTAATTGAGAATGTACAGTATTTCTTAGAACAGTGGTTCCCAAACTTTTTCAAGGCGTGACTCACTTTTGTGCGTGATTTCCGTTCGCGATCCTCACCATTCCGTGCCCGTTCTTGACTCCATTCGAAAAATGTAAATCCCTGAAGCCACTGGCTTAGCTCAGATGACAGAGGAACTTCTCATTCAGAGTTGCGCTCGGGCGTGGATTCGATTCCCGATTGGTTTTCCTCACTCTAAACCGAATGTCAAATAATCTATGGCGAATCCTCCGCCTCATCTCGCCAAATACCATGTCGCTGTCACCAATCCCATTGACGCCAAATAACCTAGTAGTTGATACAGCATCGTTAAATAACCAACTAAATAAAAATACAAATCCCTGAAAAATCGCAACAACTATATTATTATTTTACTCAAAACCAGTGGAATTTTATTCAGAACAAATGGATACCACTCTAAGTACACATCTTTCTTAACCGAGTCATATGCCTTTTTGAAATCTATTAATAACTGATGTACTGCACCCTTATACTCCCATTTTTTCTCCAATATCTGTTGAATACAAAAAATCTAATCAATAGTCTATTACGCCTAAAACCACACGGATGATCCACAACAATTTCACCTACATATGGAGTTAATCTTCTCAAGAGGACAATAATAGACTAGTATTTAATTTAATTTATTTACATTGTTTTCATAATTTCAAAACAACAAATAAGCGCGATGGAAAATGTACACCAAAGCTCAATTTTTTTTAAAAGCAGTGCTGAGTGTCCCGTATTTTTTCTGATGTTTCTGGAAACCGTGTTTATGCGCAATGTCGGAAACGCTGTAAAGAACAAATGCATGAAGTTTAAACGATACTAGTATGAATCTCTACTTACGGCAAGCTGGTGAAGGAAGCGGAATATCCATGCACGAGACACGATCACTGACGCGGTCCGCGTGACGACCGTGTTGATGCAGCTGCTATCACAATGCCCGTGTCTGTCACCTGAAAGGCGCACCGCTCACCGCGATCGACTGATAGTCTACGACTGGCTGCCACAGTTTCTGCAGCCTATCAGCGATGGAAATTGCCTCGTTGCGTAATCCCACTACTCAGGATGGTTTTGTTCTTGGAAACTATCGCCGGCCAGTGTCTTGAAACTATTGAAATGTATGACGCGCAATACGTTGTATTTCCTTACCACCTACCTCATGCAGTTACGCCTATATTTAAACTACTCACGATGCACATAATTTATTGAATACCTCTCCGACAAAGCTGCAATGTTTACCATCGCTGGAGGCCTTGCTATGTGCAGAAAAGAAGTTTCAATTGTGGCAATGTGTAGGCCTATTATTTACGTTGGTGACACACTGTCTTTGGAGTTTCTTTCCAATTTGTTAGGTTATTTAATTCACACCTTTACAGTTTCGACTTACAAGCAAACATTCTGATGAGCACAGATAAAAAAGTCAACCGCACTCGACCGCAATTACGAGGCCGTTCAGAAAGTGATTTCCCTGGGCAGTTTACAGAAAAAAACACAATTTCATGGAAAGATTTATTCAAACAGATACAGCAATGGTTACGCTATTTGTCAACATATCCCCCACTAGAATAGAGACATTTGGCATACCATGGGATCAATTTTTATATCTCTGTGTCGTAGGAGTCAGCTGTCTAGGATAGGAACCGGTGCTTGACAGCCGCCAGCACCTCTCTGTCGATCCCAAGATATGACAAATGCCTCAATTCTGGTGGGGAATATGTTGAAAAATAGCTCAACAATTTCTGTGTCTGTTCCAATAAATTTTTCAATGAAATTGTGTTTCCTTTCTGTTAACGGCTCTGGAGAACTTATTTTTAAAGCCCTCGTAATTGGGGTCGAGTGGCCAAAATTTTTATAAGCACTTTTTTGACATAATTAATATGTTGAAAGAAAAATAGCTTTTTTATCTCCCTCAACAGAATGTTTGCTTGTTAGCCCTCCAACGAATTTATCCACTTATTTTTCATGAGCAGATGCGTGGAGTACTTCGTACCCAATTCAAAATTCTTTAATAATAATAATAATAATAATAATAATAATAATAATAATAATAATAATAATGATAATAATAATAATCCGATCATCCAACCAGAATGGAGGTATCGTGTGGTTAGCACGATGAGCTTCCCAGCCGTTACAGCTGGTTTGCATAACCGGATTTCGCTACCTATCGTAGCTCCCCAAGGTGCGTCATGATGCTGGGTGGGCACCGGTCCCATGCACTGGCCGAAATTTTATGAGAAAATTTCTTCCCCCATGAGGACTCGAACCACAGCGCATTCCGTAACGCGAGTCCTAGGCAGGATGCCTTAGACCACAACGCCACGGCGCGGGACCAAAATTTTTATTACCTATTTTTTATTTTATGTAAATTTTATTATCATATGTTATTTAATTTTAATCGTATACAATACTAGTTATGACCATAGGTAGAAAGTTCGTACCAAAACAGTAGATTTCAGTTGATTACAGCGAACAGTATAGATCTCAGCCGCGCCTCGCTCTTCTTCCGCTCGCTACAAACGATAAGCAGTTCACATAAACAACGCATAGTATCATTCTGTGGAGCTGTGTACAGTCGTGAATAGTTCGAAGAATATTGTTAATTTATATTAATATTTTAGGTTCTGGACAAAGTGAGCTATTCTGTTATTATTATATTATTTACGTAATGTTAATATTATGCATAAATTTATCCTTTGAAGAGGTGGAGAAGTTCAAAACTCTTGGAGCAACAGTAACAAATATAAATGATACTCGGGAGGAAATTAAACACAGAATAAATATGGGAAATGCCTGTTATTATTCGGTTGAAAAGCTTTTCTCATCCAGTCTGCTGTCAAAAAATCTGAAAGTTAGAATTTATAAAACAGTTATATTACCGATTGTTCTTTATGGACGTGAAACTTGGACTTTCACTTTGAGAGAGGAACATAGGCTAAGGATGTTTGAGAATAAGGTTCTTAGGAAAATATTTGGGGCTAAGAGGGATGAAGTTACAGGAGAATGGAGAAAGTTACACTACACAGAACTGCAAGAATTGTATTCTTCATCTGACATAATTAGGAACATTAAATCCAGACGTTTGAGATGGGCAGGGCATGTAGCCATGTATGGGCGAATCCAGAAATGCATATAGAGTGTTAGTTGGGAGGCCGGAGGGAAAAAGACCTTTAGGGAGGCCGAGACGTAGATGGGAAGATAATATTAAAATGGATTTGAGGGAGGAGGGATATGATGATAGAAAATGGATTAATCTTGCACAGGATAGGGACCAATGGCGGGCTTATATGAGGACAGCAATGAACCTTAAAAGCCAGTAAGTAAGTAAGTAATTCCAAAAAAGTAAACTCGTCTGTTATTAAATAATTATGCAATCACGATTGTGTAACTCCGCCAAGAGTACAAATTAATCTCCAACAATCTCCGCCGACACCAATATTAAAAAACACAAATGATAAAATTAATCGCAATAAATACCTGCCGTCCACAACTATGGAGTAACGGTCAGCGCGTCTGGCCGCGAAACCAGGTGGCCCGGGTTCGAATCCCGGTCGGGGCAAGTTACCTGGTTGAGGTTTTTTCCTGGGGTTTCCCTCAACCCAATACGAGCAAATGCTGGGTAACTTTCGGTGCTGGACCCCGGAATGATTTCACCGGCATTACCACCTTCATTTCATTCAGACGCTAAATAACCTAGATGTTGATACAGCGTCGTAAAATAACCGAATAAAAAAAATAAATAAATACCTGCCCCTAACACGAATTTTGAGCCTGAATATCGGAATGAATAAACGACCAACAACTGCTTGGAGAGCAAGGGAAAAAGAAAATCATGTGCTGAGAGGAAGGGATAAAAGAAGCGAGAAACATGCGATGTTATCAAGTCATTACCACACTACTGTGAGTTGAGAAGAAGTATTAAAATTCTCACAGTAGCACAGATTGTGTCTTAACCTTACTCATAGGCTACATTGTGTTTCATTACCACAAACACTGCTATACCTATATTGTTTACTGACCTAAGCGTAACTTTGGCGCAGAGATTGCAACGTGTTCATAATATGTGTGTCCGTTTCGTCTGAAATATTTGCCGGGCTTAATCACGTAACGCCATCCCTCGAAATGTTGTCCTGACTTCGTCTACAAGATCATAGGAAATTCACTGTCTTTCACTCCTCTTTCATATATTGCATTTCTCCACTCTTGTCTATCTCGCATCTCGTTTTCAAAATTTATCCACTCACCATAACCTAGACACACGATCAAAACACTCCTGAATATTATCCATTCCCTATCACCGAACATCCTCATACTCATCTTCTTTCACAGTGGGGGTTCCTCGACTTTGGAATTTCTTACCGAGAGGGACTGTCAGACATCAGATCAATTAAGAATAGACTAAGGAAATATTTTTCAAACAATTCTCGTTAACAGTAATAGCTGTTTCAAGTTTCTCAATGTTTAATGCTAGGATAAATATTTAAATTGTCTCATTATTATTATTATTATTATTATTATTATTACTATTACTATTATTATTATTATTATATTATTATTAGATGGGCAGAGCATGTAGCACGTATGGACGAATCCAGAAATGCATATAGAGTGTTAGTTGAGAGGCCGGAGGGAATAAGACCTTTGGAGACGCCGAGACGTAGATGGGAGAATAAAATTAAAATGGATTTGAGGGAGGTGGGATATAATGATATAGACTGAATTAATCTTGCACAGGATAAGGACCGATGGTGGGCTTATGTGAGGGTGGCAATTATTATTATTATTATTATTATTATTATTATTATTATTATTATTATTATTATTATTACTATTACCTCAGATCACATACAGATTGCTCATTCCTATGTTAAAATCGGTTGCACTTTGAAGAGAACAACCGCCAGGATCGCCACCCGTCCAACGTAAACGCACACTAGATGGCAGTACAGTCGCTAATGCAATTCAAATGGGAGTTATGACGTGACTCCTTATGTAATAACTAGATGGCAGCATAGTAAACCCGACAAAAATTGTTACCGTCAAAGCCTATAACGCCGAGCAATCTGGGTGTATGATCTAAGTTATTTTTATTACTATTATTATTATTATTATTATTATTATTATTATTATTATTATTATTATTATTATTATTTCTTATCGATGTTTATTATTGTCTCACTAAAATTACTCATCTAACTTTTATTATTTACTTTTACTTTCATTATTCATTTTCATATTGTTTTACGATTTAATTATTAATGTAATAACTGCTGTAAGCAATTGTATTCAATTAGAATTAGAGTCTGGCTGGGCGGAAGAGAAGGCCTATTGGCCTTAGCTCTGCCAGATTAAATAAATTATTATTAATTATTTATTATTATTATTATTATTATTATTATTATTATTATTATTATTATTATTATGTCTGAAGGCTATGAAGAAGTGTAAATGCTGGGTAACTTTCGGTGCTGGACCCCGGACTCATTTCACCGGTATTATCACCTTCATAACATTCAGACGCTAAATAACCTAGATGTTGATAGAGCGTCGTAAAATAACCCAATTAAAAAAGAAAAGAAAGTGTGAAATTGATGAGGGATGTAGACGAACCACAGACGAACAATTTCTGCAGTATGTTAGGATTGTTGTCTGTTTGAAGTAGTAATTGTCCGCCAGGTCCAGTTTGTTTGCACTTTTTCGAGATTGTTTGCAAAATATCTATATTTTTCAAATCCTACTCTCTAGTCTGTTTTCCACTCCAAAATTCGTCCATTATTCTGAAAAATGTTAAATTTACTCTCATCAAAAAATATGACTCTTTTTTTTCCAGAACTCAGAATCTTTGGACACACATTCATTAGCAAACAGCATTCTCTTCTTAATATTTACGTTGCTTTCATAGGACTTCTTTCTTGTTGTTCTTGCATGGTACCCATTTTTGTGTAGTACTCTTCTTATTGTACATCTTTTCCTAAATATTCTTTTAATTCTGCTGCTATTTGTGTTGAAGTAATCTTGAGATTTGTTTAACCAGTTTCATAATCTTTCTCCTCTCCCTGCTGCCTATCTTAGACGTCTGCCCTGTTCGCGGTTTGTTTGTCAATGGTTTTGTTTTATTGAAATTCCTGATTACTATTCGTACTGTAAAACGGCTTTTGTTCACAACTTTGCCTATTTCACTGTAAGATTTTTGTTGTTTATGTAAGTTCATTATAATTTCTCTTTCCTTAACTATCAACTCTTTTCCCTTCTTTCCCACTGTGCTCAGTAATACTTAGTGTTTTTAATGAAGTAATAGCTTGCTATGTGTGCATTCCACAACTAAAACAGTATTGGTACATTTTTCCTAGATTAAGCTTGCTGTGCTGTATTTGTATCCCTCACAAGCGCTTCTAACATATAATGTACTATTTGTTTTGGTATTTTCAGTTTGTTTTCTCTGTATGTATAAGTATCTTGTACAATAAAAGGGTGAAGTGGCCTAACAGCAATATTTTTCGATACCTGTACATCAGCCGTGGCGAAAATGTGACTCACGAGCACATTGTGGCTCGCAATGGTAGCTGTGCATTTCTCTTGCTTCCTACCTGCCCCAATCCCCACCCTGTCACTCACTAGAGTCAAACTCCGTTCCATTTCTATTTGTCTCCGACTAGCGAGTGGCGTATCGTCGCAATTTCTCTCTCGAAACCATGTAGGTCTAAAAAAACGAAAGTTTCAAGTAGGATGGGAAGACCTATTTTTTTGCTGCCAATATGATGAGAACATTAAATGTATGATTTGTTCACAAGTATTACGAGGAAACGGTTGTATAACATAAAACGGCATGTCACTCATGAAACATTAAACGGTTAAGTTGTTATAATTATTATTATTATTATTATTATTATTATTATTATTATTATTATTATTATTATTATTATCATCTCTGTACGTCGATCATTTTTCAGCAGATATACGAACAATGCGGTTAGATTTTCAATTTAAAATCACAGATTTACAGTATGATGTTAAATGAAAGCTAGATGTAAGGACTTGACAAATGTTGTACTTTTAAAATCTTTGCCAAAAATAAATATCCGAAGCTTCGTTCTTTCGCTTGCTCTGTTGAAGCCATGTTCGCTACAACTTACCTTTGTGAAAAATGGGTATTTGCAACAATGAAAATACTAAAACCCAAATTTAGATCACGACTGGCAGACAAATAACTTCGTGATCAACTACGACTGGCAGTAAGTGACATAATTCCTGATTTTGAAACTCTGTCGCAGAGATATTCTGAAGACAGTTAATTTTAGGTTGTGATAATGTGTCCTATGTTTTCTTGTTCATTTCTTTCATCGTTACACGTACTAAACATTAGTTTGTAACCTTGTACTGTATAAAATTATATTTAAGTTCTTGACGTAAGGAAAATGAAAATCCGTTAATAAGTCAGACAGTTACTTCACTTCCCCTTCGAGTGTCCGCCTCTCTTCATAGGTGCTATGCACGTTGCAGGTTACACAGTGGCTCGGCGCACGATTAAATTTTCGTCACGGCTGCTGTACATACATAAACGTTAGCACGAAGTTAATGTTTGGGATTCCTTTGTGCTTATATTTCTGTACGTGACCTTATGTATTATAATAAATGAAACCTACAATCTAAGCAAGAGTTGTGAATAGTGTAATTTATTACGTACAAACAGATAGAAAAAACGGTGTTGTGCTATATAATGATTTAAATATTCGAAAGTGGTTAGCTTATGTGAAGAGCATAATTATTATTACGAATCACTGACAAGTAAAATAAATTTAGAGGTTGTAAGGACTGTCGTTAAAAGAAAAAGCCAAGGAAGGCATGTATTCTCGATCAAATAAATTGGTAAAAACCAGTTTGCGATCGGTGACAAATGAGGTAAGCATTAATTTATTACATGCGGACAAGGAAATAGTAAGAAAATCTGTCTATAGGTTCCGTCGTAAATTCGTACCCACGATTCCTAAAAGTATGAATGAAGTCATAGCTCAGTTTTTTTAAAAGAAATTAAATACTGTGCAAATCTAACTTTCAAGTAACGTTCCCTGTGAAACAAACTTGAATAAGTTCAAGGGAAACATTATTCCTGGGCCGGGTATCGATCCCGGGACCTCTGGCTGAAAGCACCAGCGCTCTACCGACTGAGTATATACGTTACTGTAGTTGCGTTAACAGAAAACCACAATTTCAGTCACACAGATTTTGTGTGCACTCGATGTGGGTTTTGGAGTCTCATCAACCCAATTGAGGTGTGTGGTAATATTGTGATACGAGTATATGATACTCCTTTTTGAGAATTTATTACAATTTTACTGAGCGAGAGGAAGATCAGTTTTTTTTGCGCGAACGTATTAAGGGAATGTTCATGGACAAGTTTCTGCACAAACCGGTCCTTCTCTCGCTCAGTAAAATTGTAATAAACTCTCAAAAAGAACTATCATAATATTACTCGTATCACAGTATTGCCAACCTTTACCCTACTACAATAATTAAAATAAATGCGTCACTTAATCTAGTTCATTTGTCTATTCATGTTATTTTATGTGCAATCATAATTTAACTGTTTTAATAGGTTATTTTACGACACTTTGTCAACTGCTATGGTTATCTGCCGTCTGAATGAAATGACAGTGATAATGCCAGCGAAATGACTCCAAGTTCTAGCGCCGAAAGTTACCCACATTTTTCTCTTAATTGGTTGGGGAAAACCCCGAAAGAAACCTCGAGCAGGTAACTTGTCCCAATCAGGATTTGAACCCGGACTTGCTCTTTTTCACGGTCATACATGCTAACCGTTACTCCACAGGGATTGAGATATTTTCCGAGGTTTTCCCTCAGTCAACTGAAGCAGAACTGCTGGATAACTTTCGGAGTTGGACGTCGGATTCATTTCACCATCATAATTACACTTCCACTCTTTCATCAACATCTCCGTTTCTTTCGTAGATTTCGAGTTTGCTCCGATGTAGAGTCGGTTGAGGGCCCCCGCTGAATTTGGACCCCGTGGTATTGCTGGTTATTAGTTGTTCTGGTCGCTAGTGGCACCGAGGTTGATCGCAGTGATCCCTGTGGGCTTCTGCTGGCTATGTTCATAGTCGCCTAGTGGCACCATTCCAATCCGGGGTTGAGGGATCGCGCTCGTGATGCGTACTAGGGTAGTATTTACTTACATACTGGCTTTTAAGAAACCCGAATAAGCCCGCCATTGGTCCCTATCCTGAGCAAGATTAATCCAATGTATCAAAGGGATTCTGCTGGCTGTAACTAACATTCTATATGGGCGTTCTGCAGGGAAATCAAACGTCTGTAGTTCCTAATTATGCAGGGGCCTTAGGGCATGCACATCATTGCAATCCGGGTAGTAATATAACTGTTTTAAATTCTAACTTTCAGATTTGTTGACAGCCACTACATGACGAAAGCTTCTCAAGAATAATAACAGGCATTTCTACTGTGTTTAGAGCATTTATATTTGTTTCCAGCTCTTCAAAGCCCCATTTCAAATATTCTCGGGACAACTAACAGCTTTTCAGTACTAATCACTTTAATATATCGTGTATTTAAGAAAAAAAATCCTGCAGAATGGAAAGTTAGCTAGCTAACACCAGTGTACTTAAAATGTAGTTCGAGGAGGTATGAAAAATGATAGAGAATGAAATGTGAATAGTGCCGTATGTATAATATTGACCTATACGGGAATTTCAAAAAGAATATCGCATTATAAGAAGGTTTCATCAGAGAAGCTCAATATGGCTTTAGAGAAAATTGCATTGATAACGAATTTGTTTACAACTCCTACTAGATAAAATGTACACAATCGGTCAAACTCATATAGCCTTAATTAATTTAGAAAAGGCATATGATTCTGTTCCTATATGTAGTCAATGGCAGATTATGATTGATAATGGCATTCAAATTAATTGTTAATAAGTGTTATGAGATTGCAACATGTCATACATCAAAACTGAATACAGATTGTCAGATAAAGCTAGCATCATCAAAGGTTTGATAAATGTCGTTGCCTATCTCACACACGTTTAATCTATATTGAGAAAGAGTTCTCACAAATTGGAAACAGAAATGTAGGTGCATTAGTATTATCAATATTATTATATTATATTATTAACATATTCAAATTAAGCAGAAGACCAGATAATACGATAAAAGGATTAATTTAATTTGAAGCATTTGTTAAGAAAACTAAATGACGCATATAGTACTTGAGGATTAACCATTATTTGGACAGAGGTAGCAATAATAGACCAACCGAAAATTTGGAGAAAAAAAAAAGAGATATTTGCACAAATCTGTTGATGGCAGGCTAAATTAACTCGAAAAAATCAAGAATGCGATATCTGAATTTTGCTGTTATTTATAAGCAAATATTCGTTTATTGCATAAAATTAATTACTTTAGAATGCTTTGAAATATTAATTCAACTGCTGGTCTCTTATTAAAAATTGGTTAGCCTTTTTTGGTATTATTTGTGATATTTGTTTTAATAGTATGAATTTTATAATACTTCTTGCATAAAATGTTTTATCAAAAAATGCAGATTTATTTCAATGGCAAATATCTCGAAACAGGTTTTTGGCTCTTGAATCACTATTGCTAATCACCGTCCAATTTTAACATCAATGAAAAACTCAGCATGAATAATAACACACATCTGTCACCAAACAGAATTATCTAGATGTGATTGTTAATACCGAAATACTGACCAAGAAATTTCGACTAGATTACAAAAAGGATGGAAGTCTATAGGTTGTTTAATAGAGTTGGGCAACCTTTTTCAGAAGTCGATTCCAACGATTCAATCATACATTACGAATCGATTCTAACGATTCGTTCACGAATCTGCGATTCAACTATTCTTTTGAATCGTCAACGAGTCAATTCTTCCTATTTTCCAACGATTCGTCAATTAGAGGACACTTTCCTTTGCAAACCACGCGTAGAACAGAAACGTTCTACATCTCTCGCATAGATGGCATACACATTGGATCTCTTTCTCATTGGCTGGAACCATTCAGCATGACCTCCATTAGATCCAGATGTTTCTAAATTATAATTTATCAACTGAACCTTATTACCGAAATACTTTTTGATTACATCTCTATTTAACTATGCAAATTTCAGGTTTGTCTTAATTATTTTCCAAAACAAATGTCAGTATTTTGATTTCACTCTCGCTCGGGAATATTCGGCACGGTTCGGAAATGTCCGTTGACAGGTTACATCAAACAAGTAAATAGAATCGTGGGTTACGATACCATGTCAATTCGTTACTATTCTTTTGAACGACGATTCGTTACGATTCTTTTGAACGACGATTCGTTGATACCACGAATCGATTCTTACGATTCTTTATTATTAGTCGTTCGAATGAACGATTCGTTCACGAATCGACCCAACTCTATTGTTTAACCATATAGCTGAAACTCACAGAGGTCAATTATTTTGCAATATTATAGGCTACATAAAGATGCACTACACTATCAGAATTTACCCTTAGATCCAGTGTCCGGGTCTTTTGACAGTACGTGCTTTACAAAACAGGTCCTACTTTGTAAGTTTCGCTCCCCTCACCTATGATTAAAACCCAACCACTCTCCATGAAACACTCAGATTAATATGTAAATGGTACATACAAAACACATTATATCATATAGGCTACCCTAACCTAACATACAAACAGGTATAAAAGTGTATAATTCAATGTAGTTAGCGTTATCCCTTCGTCAGTTCGTATCATAAACTTCAACAGCTGATGTTCTAAGCTGTCTCGCCTTTAAGAGGAATAATACAATTTTTTGTTCGTATTCTCTATTCCCCATGAGGTCAAGACATGCAATCGAACTTCTTTTCCGACCTACCATCGAGAGTGGTAGATATTTTCTTCGGAAATGCTAGACGAATACATAGTACATATGAACATCTATGGTAGAATCTCTCTTTCCAATATGAAGCGAAATTTGGACTATTAAAGGAATGGATTATCTGAGAACGCAGCCTGGCTCTCAAGAAAATAAGAAAATTCCTAATAAATAGGCTCCGTATTCCAGCTACCTATAAACTGGCATGAAGTTGCCTGATTCAAAGCATATGTGAAGTCACAGCGCAGATACAGGTACGTTCGTATACAAAATAGTTACACATCCTTTGCTCCCTCTTCCTCTAAAAAGTGAAAATCGGGACGCAGCCATAGTGAGTAGTCTTATCGATCACTGCCCTTACTAGTCGTATTAGGACTATTTAAATAACTACACCTTTGTGGCTGATTGAAGGTTCATTGCAGAGCGTGTAATATTGCGGGGCATAGTTGAGGATATTTGAACTAGTATCTTTACTGTCAATATAGACAACATTACATATAAATTTTGTAAAATAAACGTAAAAGTGACAAAGAACAGTGTACTGAAAGACATTGAAATACGAAAAGGCACAGAAAGTGAGTTAACGTAATAAAAAAACAGTACCATAAAAATCTCAAAATTATGAAGATATTAATTCGACGTTTAGCATGAATTTGTATATCCTACCATGATGTTCAATGCCAAGATCCCAATTAATAATTTAAATAATCTCCATTTTAGGGAATTTCTAGAGACGTACATAGAAAATTAGAGAGTTTTCAGTGATGGGTGAGATGCAATATCCTAATGAAACACGAAAAAATACCACGCACTAAGAATATATTGTACTACATCATGCACCAATAACGTCATGTACTACTGAAATAATTTATTGCAATATAAAATCATTTCAAGTGACATCTACATATGTTCAACTTCCGTAATTTACGAATGCACGTTATTATCCACTACAAAGATCACGACGAAAATGAACATCACGGCTCAAGCATGTGTTTACTAGTATAGCTTCAGAATGTCGGGAAACGCAGCGACGGTGTGTTTGTTTATATCCTTATCAGTTGCATTACCTGTGTTCGCCGTACTACATACCCAATGTGTCTTTAACTTCAGTCTTTACGTAGGTGGAATACGAAGCCTACTAATAAAGTAATTTGTAACGTAATCAATGTAGAAGAAACAACATAGGTAGAATTAAAGACGGAAGTTTAAGCTGCCTAGGACACGTGTTAAGAGACAGTGAGGCAGAAAAGCGAAAGCCACAGATCACCCGGACTAAGTTCAGAGCGATCAGATGAGGTGTGGACAGGAGCGACGCGGTTTTCACTATGCGCTGTTGACGCACTCGTGTCGCGGAGCGGACAATGTAGAATAGCGGTGATACAACCATGCAAGTTTTCGTAACTATTTTAAAAAGTGTCTCACTTACCAACTTTATTGATGGAGGTGCTGAAACTGGCCGTCTTCGTTGTCCGCACATTTTTGGCACCTCTGTATGAAATGTCGTCTGAAAAAAATATTAATGTGGGTCTATTAGTCCGTTATGAATATTATTTAGCATCCATTCACGAAATGCGCGCCTACGTGCAGGATCACCCGGTTGAAGAGCATGTGTCTTACTTATTTTATGTGACTGCAACTTAATGAATTTAGTAGTTTTTTGCAAAGAGCCATAAGAAATTCGTACTTCTGAAAGGCGGCTAAGTGATTTCTAGGAGACTCTTGCAATCGATGACCAATGTCATCTGTTTCTTCTGTGAGAACCCTAAGCTGTCCGTTTTGTTTCTTAGGCTGAACACTTCCCGTTGCTTGAGATTTATTATAAAGATTATGGGTTGTTGTACGTGATGAAATTTTTACACCCGGGAATCATGTTTCAAACCGTCTTCATACTTGGCTGGCAGACTGGGGTTAACACATATCAATCATAAATATAGACACGTTGTTCAGTAGTAAACATTTGATTAGCCATTATACAGTTTACATTAATTATTAACATATTCACTTCACCACGGCATGGCGCGTCCTCAGGTTGCGGATAGGGGAGACGGCCTCCAGATATGGAGGGTAAAAAGGTAAAAGGTAAAGGTATCCCCGTAACATGCCATGAAGGCACTTGGGGGGCATGGAGGTAGAGAGCCCCATGCTTAGATATGGAGGGTAGCTGCGAATATATTGAATAAGCAGTCGTGGACAGCCGATAAGGGGTGGTCCTCCAGCTTGGGGGTTGGGCGAAGGGCTAACAACCCATCACCGTAAAAAACAGCTTGTTACGAATCCTTCAAATAAGCCTCGGAATGGGACTGATTCTCCGGCACGACCACAGCAAAGGAATAAGGTTATAAGATTTGGTAATGGGGAGGGCATGTAGCACGTATGGGCGAATCCAGAAATGTATATAGAGTGTTAGTTGGGAGGCCGGCGGGAAAAAAACCTTTGGGGAGGCCGAGACTTAGATGGGAAGATAATATTCAAAATGGATTTGAGGGAGGTGGGATATGATGGTAGAGACTGGATTAATCTTGCTCAGGATAGGGATCAATGGCGGGCTTATGTGAGGGCGGCAATGAACCTCCGGGTTCCTTAAAAGCCAGTAAGTAAGTAAGTAAGTAAGTACATTCACTTTAAATGCACAAGAAAACACCGTAGTAGGTTCCGTGTCACTCGCCAGTCATTTGGAAAATGATTCATTAAACTTGACACCAGCCAGGACGAAAATGTGCATGCTTGCGTCATCACCAGACATCGAGATTTTGGACCCGATAGAATAAGTTTACTACGTGCGTACTATAAGTAGCTTTTTCATTGTGTTGGAGTCGGCAGAAGAAGAGACATGTGTACACGAAACCAAGTTCAGTCCAGTCTGCTGGTACTGTATAGTGGCTTTCCAAAAAATAAGGCAACTAATTTATCAAACATTAAAATAAAATGATTGTTAGAGGAGAAAAATTCTATAGGACCAAAAAATTAATCTTTACGTAGATTAAAATAAAAAACCTATCATGCGAAATTTTCAAAATTAATTAATATGCATTTCCTTTCGGCTTCTATCATAAGCACAAGTGCAATACTTACTCAACATACATAATAATTCTACACAACATACACAACTTATGAAGTACAATACATGGTACTGTTACAATGTAGCCTACTACAACACACATTCTGAAGGTCTCAAAACTAAACTTTCTTCGGCAGTCGGCAAGACAAAGTTCATATTGGGAGAAGCTCCGCTCTATATCACATGATGTAATGGATTTATTTTAGTAGGTTATTTTACAACGCTTTATCAACATCTTATGTGATTTAGCGTGTGATTGAGATGAAGATGATAATGCCAGTGAAATAAGTCCGACCGGGAATCGAACCCGGGCCACCTGGTTTCGCGGCCAGACGCGCTAACCGTTACTCCACAGGTGTGGATGATGTAATGAATGCAAAACGAAAAAACACTAAGTCATTGAAATCTATCTTCGCTACCCCAACAGTGTCCGTAGACTTCTTCCCTGCTAGCATGTCTTTTATATCACAGAATATCGCATATATTCTTAGACTAATCACATAGATAACCACATGCACAGATCAAAACTAGACTACTAGCTATCTTCTGTCCTCTCTTCTGATAAAGTGAACTAGGTTACGGACTGTTTTTATTGTCAGAACAGTACCTCCTCTCTCTGCCTTATGAGTATGACTGAGTAAATAAAGCACATGGGACGACAGGTAGGTCGCTACCATCACTGCCCCCACCCACTACCGTCCAGCTATTCAACTTGAAATCGCACTGTCTTCATCTATCGGGTCTAAAGTCTCTAAGCCTGGTCATCACCTATGCCCCAGTCCACAGTTTCTCGCCACGAGTGCATCAGCAACGTACAGTGAAAACCCCCTTCGCTCCTGTCCACACCTCATCTGATCGCTCTATAGCCCTATACGAATGACTTACTGGTTTCCAAAAATCTGAGGATAGAAGACGCCTTTGAAAGGCATGCATGGAAATAATGAAGCTCTGTGTTCGAGAATGAGACTTGTCCACAAGTTTACGGGACCTGCGTTAAGAGTTGTGCGGTGTATACAAGTGCACTCTGCATTATTTAATGTAAAAATTAGCCTATATTTGTTGGACCTATAGAAAAATTTCCGCGTTACGTTGGAAAGGATACATATCAACCCTCTTCTTACATAAAACTGTTTGCTGCTCGGCGGAAACGTTGCCGCGCGAGTTCTTTCATTTGTTTTCAATTCAGACAAATTATCCTCAAAGTATTGGAGAGTTGGGTAGTATCGGACATCGGGTAATATCGGACAGTGCGTTTCTTTCATCTATCACAGATGGTATCACCTGAATTACGTGGTTACGTAACTGTATGCGACATCACAGAAACATAACCATGTCATTCAGGTACTATCATCTGGTTGTAGATGAAAGAAACTCACTGTCCGATATTACCCGATGTCCGATACTACCAAACTCTCCCCTATGTTTTATGACCACTGATTACAACATTGCACGAGGGCACAATTCACGTCTTCAAAATTGCACATTAAAAAGAAACTATCCGAAACACAGGGAAGACTTCTATTCGACTTTCTTGTTGCTCTTATTAGAGGAGTCATTCATTACAATTTACTGACGTGACTAACGGTAAACTTGGTATACTTATTATGAAGTGTAACTGCACTTATGCTCTTTGATAATAGTCGTCTGAAGGATTTAGAAACACATAATGTAATTATGATGTATCTGTCGTCAGATACAAGACATATACGTGTTTAATCGTGATCATTAATCTGGTGGTGAAGTAGTAAATCAATAATCAGTCACTCTAGAGGACAGGCAGCTTAAAAATCGGATAAAAGTACTTCAGAACAAGAGACGGAGCACATTCTTATCTTACTTGGCGCAGATACAGATAGCCTTGGTACATCAGCTTCCTGCCATTCTGTTAGTTAAAGTTTTATGTTGAGACATTGCGAATTCACACACAATAATGACAGTCTACTATATACAGTCGCAAAGCTCAATATGTAGTAAAAATGCAAACATGGGTAGTTGCCCACCACTAGGATCTCTACTATCGCCTCATCATCGCAGATCTCTCTCCTAGCAGACGACAAAATATGTTACACTTTCGTTGTCGTGTCCTTCTGGAAAAATTAACACTTTCCTTCCATTATTGAAATATTAAATGCATAAAATTAATTTATTATTTTAATGAAGTATATTAAATTCCACCATAAACTCGAAGATACCTGCAAGAAATAAGTTAATATTTTTTTTCTTTGCGCAAAACGAACTGAAATTTACTATAATAGCTTCACTCATTCAAGATTATAGCGATAATTAACTATGAAACCAATAAATATTAATTTGCATTTCCCTTTACAACAATAATAATGGAAATATGAATTAATGGAGTAACTTACGTGTACCGGTACTTGTAGTGTAGGCTTACGTAGTTAACAAAGTGGGATGAGGTTAAGCAATAATAATAATCACACCAGAATTGGAAATAAAACGTGATCAATAAATTGTATTGTAACAGACTTTTTCTACGTCTCTAGTAAAGCAACAAATAAAAATAACAACAAAATTAACAGCTATAATTAAAAACATGTCCTTTGAAAAAAAAAGTAGGCCTAAGCAATAATAATCCCACCAGAATTGAAAATAAAACGTGATCAATAAATGTCATTAAAACAAACTTAATTTTTTTTCTGCGTCTTTAGTAAAATAACACATAAAAATAATAACAAAATTAATAGCTACAATTAAAAATATATCCTCTGAAAAAAAAGTAGACCTAACCTTTATTTTTCTGGAAATTTAGCAGCCTAAGTGACAGAACTTTAACCGGTATCTAATGTTCTTTCTGTTAGACTGAAACATTCCATTGTGAAATTTAAGGATATAATGTATTCTAACAGTCACAAAGAACTTCAAAATTAAGAGTTTTGTTTCTGTACAGCATTCTTGTGGAAACCCAGGAACCTTTCTGAATCTTTCGGAAATCGGAAAAAGGATAACTCTGGCCTCTTTCTCTTGCTGTTGCTACAATTTATAGCACTACAAACGCCTCCTCCTTGTCCCATATCATTATTCAAATTATTATATTTTAGCCATTAACATTTTCATTACAACCAATAACGAACATTTCACAAGCATCAATGTGAAATACGCAACGAGCTAGCACTCGATAGAAATACGACACAGTCCAAAGTCGACCATGGGCAGTCTATTGTTTCTAGTTGCTAACCGCTTGGAGCGCTTTATCACGAGATTTGCAAAAAAACACCTCAAGCTTCGCGACTGTATATAGTAGACTGTGTTAATGACCTATGTGCCAGAGGGTAATGCTGAAACTGATCGGGAAGAGATAAAAAATTTGGCTAAGCCACTGGCTACTACCTGAAAGAAATGGTGAATGGAAGAAAAGTTTTGGGTAGAAGAAGATATCCGATGATAGATGACATTAAATACATTAATCATATGCGTAGACTAAGAGGAAGGCGGAAAATAGGAAATATTGGAGAATACTGGGTTTGCAGTGAGAAAACAGTGTGAATGAATGTATTAATTAATTAAAAATTAATATGCTAGAGAGTATGATGGTTACTGATGTACTATGTTAAATAGTAAATAATTTGCATGACTAAATGGAAGAGTCAACAAACAACTTTATACTCTGTTTTTCAAGGATAATAGAATCGTCGGGTAATATTTCGACATATTATTTTATAAATTGAGTTAAAAAATAGTAGAATCAAGTCACATAGTGAAGAATTTCAACAAAGAATTTTATTAATTGAATATCGAGAAAAACAGAATCATCAAATGGCATAATAAGTAAAGATTTTCAGCCTATACGTTTATTATTAAATTACAAGAAAAGTGAAACATTGGATAATATAAAACGTGAAACCGTTCAACAAAAAATTTCATGAATTTAATTTAAATTATAACGGTATCATCAGCTACACATGTAAGTTAATAATCTGAACAAATAATTTTATGAACTTAATTTCAAGGATAATGTACGGTAGTAAGTAAAGAATTTGAATCAATAAGTTTGTGGATTTCATTTCAGGGATAACGGAATCATCAGATTATGTAGTGTAGTAAGTAAAGAATTTAATCAATAATTTTATGAATTTTATAACGGAATCATCAGATAACGTACGGTAGTAAGTAAAGAATTTGAATCAATAATTTTATGGATTTGATAACGAAATCATCAGATAACGTACGGTAGTAAGTATAGAATTTGAATCAATAATTTTGTGGATTTCATTTGAAGGATAACGGAATCATCAGATAATGTACTGTAGTAAGTAAAGAATTTTAATCAATAATTTTATGGATTTGATAACGGAATCATCAGATAACGTACGGTAGTAAGTAAAGAATTTGAATCAATAATTTCATGGATTTGATAACGGAATCATCAGATAACGTATGGTAGTAAGTAAAGAATTTGAATCAATAATTTTGTGGATTTCATTTGAAGGATAACGGAATCATTAGATAATGTACGGTAGTAAAGAAGTAAAGAATTTGAATCAATTTTATGGATTTGATAACTGAATCATCAGGTAACGTACGGTAGTAAGTAAAGAATTTGAATCAATAATTTTGTGGACTTCATTTCAAGGATAACAGAATCATAAGATAATGTACGGTAGTAAGTAAAGAATTTGAATCGATAATGTTATGGATTTGATAACTGAATCATCAGATAACGTACAGTAGTAAGTAAAAATTTGAATCAATAATTTTGTGGATTTCATTTCAAGGGTAACAGAATCATGAGATAACATAATAAGTAAAGAATTTGAATAAATAATTTCATCAATTGAATTTTAAGACTAACGGAATTCATCAGGTTACATAGTAAGTGATGATTCTCAACAAAGAATTTTATGAATTAAATTAAAAAGAGGAATTAGGTAACACAAAACGTGAATAATTCCATAAATAATATATATTAAGAAGAATGTATTTAAAAGAAAACGGAACCATCAAGTATATAATCATACAGATAAAACATTTAAATAAATTATTTTATAAATTTAATATAAAGAATAACGCCATTATCAGGTGACACTGTAAGTAGAATATTTGAATAAACAATTTTAAGAACTAACTAATCATTAGTTAACCTAATAGTAAATAATTTCAACAAACAATTTTATGAATTTAATTACACGAATAACAGAATCATCGGGGAAGAGCAGAACTACTTTTATTTAGAAGTGTGAGTTAAAATATCATTTTTCGATGCTAAAAATAACTACAATAGATATTCTTGCTTGAGAACAAGTATCAAACGCAATATTAGGCCTATACTACTGGAATGCCGTCGCGCTCCGAGAGGTGTAATGTGACAGAGAATAAGGCAGTTGGTTCGTAATAACTACGTTACATTTCACATTGCGTAGAAGACAAATCGGGTAAAAAACGTTCGTGATACAGCCCAGAGTTCTCGAATTAGATTATCCCCCCTCACTTATTGCAGTGACCCTCTTTCTCAAGTATCACTTCAGAGTTCTCAAAATATAAAAGTGACTGTCACAATATAGCTTATATAAGCATTTTATTTTTTCAGTTCTGTACGGTTTCTGTGAAGAACAATCCACAAATTTATAATTAAAGCACATGTAGATTTACATCAAGATGCCAGGCGTAAAATTCGAAACAATTGTCATTTTTCTGAAATGTTTCTAGTTTTTACAAATAGTTATTCGTACATATTTGTTTGATTCATTTGTTGAATCCAAATTTCTCGCAGAGAATTTTAGAAGTCAAATATTCTCAGATGAATTCAATCAAAGAATAATACGCCACTGCCACTGTTTTGTGTATGTTGTTGTTGTTATTGCTGTTGTCGTTTAGTTAACTGTCCGAAGACAGGTTTGAACCTCATAATTAACACCAATAAGGCATCACTCATGAGACAACTAGCCCAGGAGATAATGGGGAAGAATGGCCAGTTCCTTTCCCTCTCCAATGCATACATCGTCGATTAGATACATATTCCACTATTCAGACTTCAGATGCATACAAACAATTGAAGGGTTCAGAACCATAGTGGGCCAAGCGCCATTTACTAAAACCGTAGTAAACAAGGGTTAAAATGAAATTATTACCATAATTTAATGGTAAACATATAGCAAGTAAAATAAAGTATACACATTAAAACTAAATGATATGCCAATCTTCATTAAACTATGGTATTCCCTTAACTTTAACCCTTGCTTTCTCCGTTTTTAATAAATGGCGCTTGGCCCATTATGGCTCTGAACCCTTCAATTGTTCTTCCTGTGACACATATCGTCAAGTGAGATGTACTGCCTGATAATAGATGCTTTTATGAATAATACCTTGGAAAACGTAGTCGCTGAATTCAAGGATTTCTGCAAATTTTAGATATAAATTTTTGTCTCCTTCAAAATTTAACTCTTCTAATCATTTTCTCATGTCAAATAAAACAGATGTAATAGGCCTACATTTTCCTTTACAAGTACCCCATATTGAAAATGGCACCGCCAAACTTTCAGATGTAGGGAAGAACTGGGTTACCATACCCGGGATGGTAAAATAAATGTGTTATGATATTACTGACAAATGACTTTTAAGGAACCTTCAGGTTCATTGCCGCCCTCACATAAGCCCGCCATCGGTTCCTATCCTGTGCAAGATTAATCCAGTCTCTATCATCATATCCCACCTCCCTCAAATCCATTTTAATATTATCCTCCCATCTACGTCTCGGCCTCCCTTAAGGTCCTTTTCCCTCCGGCCTCCCAACTAACACTCTATATGCATTTCTGAATTCGCCTATACGAGCTACATGCCCTGTACATCTCAAACGTCTGGATTAATGTTCCTAATTATGTCAGGTGAAGAATACAATGCGTGCAGTTCTGCGTTATGTAACTTTGTCCATTCTCCCGTAACTTCATCCCTTTTAGCCCCAAATATTTTCCTAAGAAACTTATTCTCAAACAAACTTAATCTCTGTTCCTCTCTCAAGTTAGAGTCCAAGTTTCACAACCATACAGAACAACCAGTAATATAACTAAATTCTAACTTTCAGATTTTTGACAGCAAACTAGATGACAAAAGCTTCTCAACCGAATAATAACAGGCATTTCCCATATTTATTCTGCGCTTAATTTCCTCCCGAGTGTCATTTATATTTGTTACTGTTGCTCCAAGATATTTCAATTTTTCCACCTCTTCGAAGGATAAATCTCCAATTCTTATATTTCCATTTCGTAGAATATTCTGGTCACGATACAATCATATATTTCGTCTTTTCGGGGTTTACTTCCAAACCTATCGCTTTACTTACTTCAAGTAAAATTTTCGTGTTTTCCCTAATCGTTTCTGGATTTTCTCGAATTTCCTAAGTAAATATTTACGACCCTTTGTCATTTTAAATATTTTCTTCCGGTATTTTTCCTACTTTGTGTCTTGCCATGGCACTCACAGTGCACAAAATTTCAGATCCACCCGAACTCCTAAGGATAATTTTAAAAATTTCTGACTTTGGGGGGAACTGAATTACATATGGCTCAGTGGTATGAAAAATAAACAAGGTCCCACTTAGATTTTAGGCTATATGACATTCAAAATATTTTCTTTAGAAGGTGGAGTTATTAGAACATGAAGTAAATAAATCGAAATATCTAGCTTATTACTGATTTTTTAGAATAATGTTACTATAATAAAAGTTGTTTAAAAATGTTTCCGGTAAGTTTTATTCTTTTCAAAATGTTGGTAGCACTGATATAATTCACTACATATGACACGAGTTAAAAATAAGAATTCGTTTTATGTCAACAAAGGAAAAATACTCATTTTACACGGCAGACATCATTTAATTGGAAGTCTCCTTCCAGCTTTCAGTTGTCACATTAATATATTTTCAAAATACATTGGTCAATTTTATGTTAAGTCTAATGTAGTAACATAAACAATAATCCGTGGCGTTACAGCTCTTTAAGGGCCCAGCCTAACCAGCCGATTACTGGTCACATGCTGAAGCAGAGGTGGACGATCATCCAACCATATTGGAAGTTTGGTTACGAAATACATCTCTAATGGCTGGGTGGGATCATCGTGGTAACCACACGAAACGCTTCACAAATATCCTCACCTCAAAAATTGAAGTCTTCACACTGCCAGAATGGCTAAGACCGATCGACACACCGACCTATCAACCAACTAATAATGCAGCTTCATGTTTTCCTCAATTTTTAATTTTATAGAAATCTTCCAGAATTTTCTTAACCAAGTTATGAACTCATTTCTGTTTTCTGTTCCAGGACTAGAGAATGCTGCAACCTGATGAACCTGTTCACGTAGTTCGTAGTAGGAAATGTCAGGCGGTGGTAAATTGCACTGGAATTCAAACTTCCTGTATGTAAACTGTACTGATTTTGAATGTGTTAAATTGCACTGGATGTTGTAAATTGCACTTCTTCTCATTTTATTAAGTTTTGCCCAACGTTTTTGCCCGGTCTGTACACTCTCGACAGTCGATACATCGCCTTGCTTGAATTTGATAGGGTTTGTCTTCATGAACTGACTCCTTCATGACGTAGGCTTTTGCTGCGTATTGAAACTGATATTTGTTTTTGAACAGACTCCAGTCACTTAGTTATGTGTATTCTAACGGTCGGAATGCCTGCTGCTACTCTTGCTACCAGTGAAAGAGGAAGAGAGATACTCATTATTGACGATTTTAAATTTTACAAAGATAGTGAACTTAAATCAGGTGAAGTGAAGTGGAGATGTACACTCCGAAAGTGTAATCCGAAAATATATACATTTTATAGTTTTGTCAAAGTACAGTACAGTATTCCATTTATGGTGGGTCCCTATCACCACGGCATGGCGCGTCCTCAGGTTGCGGATAGAGGACACGGCCTCCAGATATGGAGGGTAGCTGCGAATATATTGAATAAGCAGTCGTGGACAGCCGATAAGGGGTGGTCCTCCAGCTTGGGGGTTGGGCGAAGGGCTAATAACCCATCACCGTAAAAAAAAAATCTTGTTACGAATCCCTACAATAAGCCTCGGAATAGGACTGATTTTCTGGCACGACCACAGCAATTATCATCCAGTCTGCTGTCCAAAAATCTGAAAGTTAGAATTTATAAAACAGTTATATTACCGGTTGTTCTGTATGGTTGTGAAACTTGGACTCTCACTCTGAGAGAGGAACATATGTTAAGGGGTGTTTGAGAATAAGGTGCTTAGGAAAATATTTGGGGCTAAGCGGGATGAAGTTACAGGAGAATGGAGAAAGTTACACAACACAGAACTGCACGCATTGTATTCTTCACCTGACATAATTAGGAACATAAAATCCAGACGTTTGAGATGGGCAGGGTATGTAGCACGTATGGGCGAATCCAGAAATGCATATAGAGTGTTAGTTGGGAGACCGGAGGGAAAAAGACCTTTGGGGAGGCCGAGACGTAGATGGGAGGATAATATTAAAATGGATTTGAGGGAGGTGGGATATGGTGATAGGGACTGGATTAATCTTGCACAGGATAGGGGCCGATGGCGGGCTTATGTGAGGGCGGGAATGAACCTTCGGGTTCCTTAAAAGCCATAAGTAAGTAAGTACAGTACAGTACAGTACAGTACAGTATTAGTGTTGAACAAGTGTTTGATAATCGACACGCATAATAAACTGAAATGGTACAGTACAGTATTAGTGTTGAACAAGTGTTTGATAATCAACACGCATAATAAACTGAAGTGGTACAGTACAGTATGTGTTGAACAAGTGTTTGATAATCGACACGCATAATAAACTGAAGTGGTACAGTACAGTATGTGTTGAACAAGTGTTTGATAATCGACACGCATAATAAACTGAAGTGGTACAGTACAGTATGTGTTGAACAAGTGTTTGATAATCGTCGCACATAATAAACTGAAGTGGTACAGTACAGTATGTGTTGAACAAGTGTTTGATAATCGACACGCATAATAAACTGAAGTGGTACAGTACAGTATGTGTTGAACAAGTGTTTGATAATCGACACGCATAAGAAACTGAAGTGGTACAGTACAGTATGTGTTGAACAAGTGTTTGATAATCAACACGCATAATAAACTGAAGTGGTACAGTACAGTATGTGTTGAACAAGTGTTTGATAATCGTCGCACATAATAAACTGAAGTGGTACAGTACAGTATGTGTTGAACAAGTGTTTGATAATCGACACGCATAATAAACTGAAGTGGTACAGTACAGTATGTGTTGAACAAGTGTTTGATAATCGACACGCATAATAAACTGAAGTGGTACAATACAGTATGTGTTGAACAAGTGTTTGATAATCGGCACGCATAATAAACTGAAGTGGTACAGTACAGTATGTGTTGAACAAGTGTTTGATAATCGACAAGCATAATAAACTGAAGTGGTACAGTACAGTATGTGTTGAACAAGTGTTTGATAATCGACACGCATAATAAACTGAAGTGGTACAGTACAGTATGTGTTGAACAAGTGTTTGATAATCGACACGCATAATAAACTGAAGTGGTACAGTACAGTATGTGTTGAACAAGTGTTTGATAATCGACACGCATAATAAACTGAAGTGGTACAGTACAGTATGTGTTGAACAAGTGTTTGATAATCGGCACGCATAATAAACTGAAGTGGTACAGTACAGTATGTGTTGAACAAGTGTTTGATAATCGACACGCATAATAAACTGAAGTGGTACAGTACAGTATGTGTTGAACAAGTGTTTCATAATCGACACGTATAATAAACTGAAGTAGTATAGTACAGTATGTGTTGAACAAGTGTTTCATAATCGACACGCATAATAAACTGAAGTGGTACAGTACAGTATTAGTGTTGAACAAGTGTTTGATAATCAACACGCATAATAAACTGAAGTGGTACAGTACAGTATGTGTTGAACGAGTGTTTCATAATCGACACGCATAATAAACTGAAGTGGTACAGTACAGTATGTATTGAACAAGTGTTTGATAATCGACACGCATAATAAACTGAAGTGGTACAGTACAGTATGTGTTGAACAAGTGTTTGATAATCGGCACGCATAATAAACTGAAGTGGTATAGTACAGTATTAGTGTTGAACAAGTGTTTGATAATCGACACGCATAATAAACTGAAGTGGTACAGTACAGTATGTGTTGAACAAGTGTTTGATAATCGAATAATAAACTGACACAGTACATAATTGAACAAGTGTTTCATAATCGATAATGAACTGAAGTACAGTACAGTATGTGTTGAACAAGTGTTTCATAATCGGCATGCATAATAAACTGAAGTGGTACAGTACAGTATGTGTTGAGCAATTGTTTCATAATCTGCACGCATAATAAACTGAAGCGGTGCAGTACAGTATGTGTTGAACAAGTGTTTGATAATCGACACGCATAATAAACTGAAGTGGTACTGTACAGTATGTGTTGAACAAGTGTTTGATAATCGGCACGCATATTAAACTGAAGTGGTACAGTATATGCGTTGAACAAGTGCTTCATATTCGGCACGCATAATAAACTGAAGTGGTACAGTACAGTATGTGTTGAACAAGTGTTTGATAATCGACACGCATAATAAACTGAAGTGGTACAGTACAGTACAGTATGTGTTGAACAAGTGTTTGATAATCGACACGCATAATAAACTGAAGTGGTACAGTACAGAATGTGTTGAACAAGTGTTTCATAATCGGCACGCATAGTAAACTGAAGTGGTACAGTACAGTATGTGTTGAACAAGTGTTTCATAATCGGCACGCATAGTAAACTAAGTGGTCCAGTACAGTATGTGTTGAACAAGTATATGATAATCGACACGCATAAGAAACTGAAGTGGTACAGTACAGCAAGTGTTGAACAAGTGTTTCATACTCTGCACGCATAATAAACTGAAGTGGTACAGTACAGTATGTGTTGAACAAGTGTTTGATAATCGGCACGCATAATAAACTGAAGTGGTACAGTACAGTATGTATTGAACAAGTGTTTCATAATCGGCACGCATAATGAACTGAAGTGGTACAGTACAGTATGTGTTGAACAAGTGTTTCATAATCGGCATGCATAATAAACTGAAGTGGTAGAGTACAGTATGTGTTGAGCAATTGTTTCATAATCTGCACGCATAATAAACTGAAGCGGTGCAGTACAGTATGTGTTGAACAAGTGTTTGATAATCGACACGCATAATAAACTGAAGTGGTACTGTACAGTATGTGTTGAACAAGTGTTTGATAATCGACACGCATATTAAACTGAAGTGGTACAGTACAGTATGCGTTGAACAAGTGTTTCATATTCGGCACGCATAATAAACTGAAGTGGTACAGTACAGTATGTGTTGAACAAGTGTTTGATAATCGACACGCATAATAAACTGAAGTGGTACAGTACAGTATGTGTTGAACAAGTGTTTGATAATCGACACGCATAATAAACTGAAGTGGTACAGTACAGAATGTGTTGAACAAGTGTTTCATAATCGGCACGCATAGTAAACTGAAGTGGTACAGTACAGTATGTGTTGAACAAGTGTTTCATAATCGGCACGCATAGTAAACTGAAGTGGTCCAGTACAGTATGTGTTGAACAGGTATATGATAATCGACACGCATAAGAAACTGAAGTGGTACAGTACAGCAAGTGTTGAACAAGTGTTTCATACTCTGCACGCATAATAAACTGAAGTGGTACAGTACAGTATGTGTTGAACAAGTGTTTGATAATCGGCACGCATAATAAACTGAAGTGGTATAGTACATTATGTGTTGAACAAGTGTTTGATAATCGGCACGCATAATAAACTGAAGTGTTAGTACAGTCTATGCAACAAATATCAGCTCATAGCTTCAATGCAGTTTGTATCTTCTACTCCTCGGTCATCCAGTGCAGTTTACATGGCAAGTGATTAACCGTTCGATTTCTTTGCAGTGCAGTTTACTATTTTCCAGTGCAATTTACAATCGCCCGGACGGTCTGGTGACGAATAGCCTTGGAGAATCTTTTCTGGAAACCTCCCTTCCTGGGCCAGGTTCATTGAAGTGCTTTAGTTCTTCAACACCAAGTTTCCAGCTACAATTTTCTTCCGAAGGAAGTTCTACTGACGATTATTACCGCCTGTAAAGTTTCATCACCATGCGTTGGGTTCGAACCCGAGAAATGCAGCCTTCAGATCATAGAGGTCAAAATTTTAAAACGTTACTGCAACTACAAATAACGACAATGGCTTTAGAGAATGTGAAACTCGTGAATTCTAGTCCTTTTTTTTTTTTTTTTTTTTTTTTCAATTTTATCGCACATTTCAACACTGACAAATTTTGTCAGAGATATGACAGACCGTTCTTAACTAGCGCAGTAAACTTTAATGTATTTCGTTATCTGAACTGCACAGAAATAGAATTTAAATGAAACGCAAATGTCTGTGTGCGAATACGAAAAGCAACAGTTTAGTAACATTGATCAATCGCGTCATGCCGTGTGACTGGTTCAATTATTTCATGGAATTCAATTTACATACCCGACCAACTTTCAGTCGCCAATACAAATATCGACCTGTATAAAACTCGCAAGCGATCTCGTGCGTCAGTTAAATGAACTGATTTTTATTGAAAATGCTCAATTAAAAGGATCTCCATCAAATAAATACGTTATGCAGTTTGTTATTCCGATTGCCACATTCGAGGTTTAAAATCGCAACGGAAAACGGACAGGGATGTTTTGAATTCATGTTCCTGAATATGAATCTCGCATAATAAGTTACAAGAATGTCTACTAATAAATTAACGTAACATTGATACGTTATGTTGTTATATAGGGTGTTTCCGAATTGGTGTTACAAACTTTCAGGGATGATGGCGAAGGGTACATGTATCAATTTGAGATAAGGAACCATGGTCCGGAAATGAGTCCAAAGTTATAAGCAAAAATAGTTGTGTGAAAATGGAATTCACGTGCCCTCCTTCCCTTAACTTCTGGAACAGTTGTGGAAAAATGGTATGGGCCGAATGTCTCCTACGTGGGTACTTGTCCGACACAATCTGCAACTTGTACAGTCGATCAGTCCTAGTGAAATGAGGAGTACGCGAGAGCGAAATAAGCAGACTTGATTTTCAAATACGGATGAGCCAATGGGAACAGTAGACAAGCTCACAGTTTTGCTTCGCTGTCCTTTATACAGTTTCTTCAGTAGAAATGTGACTTTTAGTCAACAGTCCGAAGAGAGATTGAAATCTCTATGATGGTCTATGTCGAGTCCTCAGCCTCACTTGATTTCACCCCCTTTGATCTGATTACCTGGTTAAGTTTTTTTCCGAGGTTTCCCAAACCATAAGGCAAGTGACAGGTAATCTTTTGGCGAATCCACGGGCCTCAACCCCATCTCACTACATCTCATCAAAATATTGTAAAGAATTATAGAAAATTGTAAGAAATTGTAAAAATTGTAAAAATGGTAAAATATTGTAAAAATTGTAATTGTGATTATAATCTTATAAAATTTTGACTTGTTCCACATCTTAAAGCTTCATTGCTAATGTAAGATCTATGGAATATAGGCCTAATAAATGAAATGAAAAAAAAATGAAAAAAAAAAAATCTCATGTGACACCAAGTGATACAAGTGACATGAAGCAACTAAGCAAGGAGACAATAGGTAAGCTGGCCAGTTCCTTTCTCTCTCTCCATTGCATATAGCGCTCACTAGTAACATAGTTCTTCACTAATCAGTAGGCTTCGTATTCCAGTTACCTGTGAACTGGAATGAAGTTGCCTTATTCGAAGTATATGTGACGTTACAGCGCAGTTATAAGTACGTTCGTATACAAAATAGTTACGCATCCTCTGCCCTCTTTCTCTAGAAAGTCAAAACCGGGATGCAATCATAGTGAGCAGTCTTATCGATCACTGCTCTTACTAGTCTTATTGTTTAAATAACTGCATCTCTGTTGCTGATTGAAGATTCATTGCAGAGGTAAAATGCCTTAGGTAAGACGCTCAAGCGAGTAATGTTGCAGGGCATAATTGGAGATATTTGAACTAATATTTTCACTATTAATATATACAACATAACATATAAATTGTGTAAAATAGACGTAAAAGTGACAAAAACAGTGTACTGAAAGACACTGCGATACCAAAAGGCACAGAAAGTGTGTTGAACGTAATCAAAAAGAAACAGTACCATCAAAATCTGAAAATCATATTAACTCGACGTTTAGCATGGATTTGTGTAGCGTACCAGGATGTTCAGTGCCAACATCCCAATTAATGAATTAAATAATCTACATTTTAGGAAATTTCTAGAAAAGTACATATAAAATTAATGGGTTTTCAGTGATGAAGACATGCAATATCCTAATGAAACACGAAAAATTATCAGACATTAGGAATATCTTGTACTACATCATCCACCAATAACGTCATGTGCTATTGAAAGAATTTCTTGGAGTATGAAATCATTTCTAGTGACATCCGCATAAGTTCAAGTTCCGTAACTTACGAATGCACGTTATTTTCACTGCAAAGATCCGACGAAAATGAACATCACGGTTCAAGCATGTGTTACTAATATAGCTTCAGAATGTCGGGAGTTGACTGCACTCAACGGACACGCAACGACGACCTGCTTGTTTATATTCTTATCCGTTGCATTACCAATGTGTCTTTAACTTCAGTCTTTAGGCAGCTGGAATACGGGGCCTACTAATCAGACTTCAGATGTATGCAACAATATTTTAGTCTTTCTCTGACACATACCGTGTAAATTTTAACAGGAGAATTTTGCTATCGTGCACCGTTTTATATTTGTATTTGTACATTTATTTCTTTTTATTATTTTTTTCCTCTTCTCTGCATTTATTTTTTGTATTTTGTAATTTCGACAAGAAAGTGACATCCATCATTCTTGCAGTGGACTCTTCAATTTTGATTGTAATCTTGTAAAATTTTGATTTGTTCCACATCTTACAGCTTCATTGCTAATGTAAGACCTATGGAATATAATAAATGAAATGAAAGAAAAAATCTCATAAGTGACACCAAGTGATACAAGTGACATGAGGCAACTAAGCAAGGAGACAATAGGTAAGCTGGCCAGTTCCTTTCTCTCTCTCTCCATTGCATATAGCGCTGACTAGTAATATAGTTCTTCACTAATCAGTCTTCAGATGTATGCAACAGTATTTTAGTCTTTCTCTGTAAATTTTAACAGGAGAATTTTGCTATCGTGCACGGTTTTATATTTGTATTTGAGCCGTTCAGAGCAGAAGTGGTGTAAGTCAAAAATGGATAATGAGGGTTGAAGTAAATATTCTGTAAAATACAGCGCAAAGTAGCAATTAATATTCAATTTATTTAAACTATTAATGGTCAGTGAATAGCACGAAGGATATATTAATTGCTACTTTGCTCTGTATTTTACAGAATTTTTACTTTAAACCTCATTACCCAATTTTGACTTAGGCCTACACCACTTCTGCTCTGAAGACTCATTTGTACATTTATTTCTTTTTATTATTTTTTTCCTCTTCTCTGTTTTTTTTTTTGTGTGACAGAGGTGGTCTAATGGCCTTAACCCCACCAAATTAAATGAAATAATAAATGTTTCAGATGCCACCGTTTATATAGAAACGAGAACTTCAGTAACATCCGCTACCAATACGCCACGTCGGCGGAGAACTTTCAAACAGTGCTGTGGCGCGAAGCTGTGTTCGTGGACAGGGCTGTCCAAAGCGGTGTCGACAAGAAAAGTCAGTGTCCAGTGTAATTACTGGTGAAGAAGGTAACGACGCAAGCTGAGCCAATAGCTGCAGTGCGGGCCTGTATCCCTCCCCCTCGAGTCGATACCAGGTGCGCGTGCTGCAGCATCACTCTGCATCGGGAGGGCGCCCAGGGGACGCAGGGTGGCCGCTGACCTCACCGGACAGCCGCCCGTCCCATAACTCCCACTCATTCCAACGCGCGCTACGACCTGCCCAAGTTCTGCTTCCTTCTAGATTACACCTAACCATGATATATGCAATAACAAGCATGCGTGCTCTTACACGCATCTCTAATGTTGTCCTTAATAGTAATATACGTTACAAGAGCGGTATGTTGACGTTTTCATGTTCGAGGAAAAGATTGAAAAAGCGAAACGTAGTTGAGCTTTTTTAATTTCCGAGAACATGAAAACAAACATACCGCTCGTGTATCGTACATTATTTTGTGCGAAGATCGTTTATTACATACCTGAAAAACGAATTTCTAATTAGTTGCAATGAACTCTCCATGTTGGTTTCTGTTTAATGACGGCAACTTCGGAAAACCAAAATATCTTTCTTCAACATTGTTGCTATAAAATGTTTTCTGTGTTTACTATACTCCAGCAGGCCGTGATATACGTCTGTCTTTTTTTCCCCCAGTCTATAAATGCGAACTTAAAACAAATGGTAAAGTTATGTAATGATTAGGGAACGGAATTTGGAGCAGTAAAAGCTAGTATTGGCATCTACACAGTCATTTGTTTACAACCCTTTATACCAAGTCCTCTCCTCCATGCCATACTTTTCATGCAGCTTCTCTGTACTTGTCAACAGGTGAACGGGAGTTGTCGCATAAGAACTTCAACATGCAGGTTTGCAGTTCAAAAAGTGAAGTGCAGGTACAATGCCGAAAGTGAAACCAACTAACAATACAAAATTGAAAGACTAGCCTATATTTGTAAAAGCTCCAGATCGAGTATCAAAATTCAGGAAACAATTCCCTAAATTGTCGCTTCCCCCATTTCCAGTTCTTAAGAGCTGGGGTCATGATTAGAAGCTTGCAATTACTACGCACATCACCTCCAATCTGTGAAGAAAGTGGTCCAGTCTTTCAATCCCGATGACGCGGCTGCGATTCAAATACGCCAGGAACTGCTAAAGGATAGAACAATCGAGAAAGAAGTCGTGGATATTTAGAAATTTTTTTTTTTTTTATATTTACCGGATGCCATTATTTGATTAGAAATGTCAGGAGTAGAACTAGTTGAGCAAATAAATATTATGAGGACTTTTGTAAATAAACTGAGTGCAGTAGAAGGCGAAGTAGGAAACCGTGTTGGTGAAAAAATGAACAGGGTTTGATTAAAAATGGTGGATATGATATTCTTAGTCGGATTTCAGATGTACTAACAAAGACGTGTCCCAATGACGTCATTCAACATGATATTTACAATTGATTACAACAAGGCACAGTAGGAATAATTGTTTCATCAACAAAACATAGCATTAATTGAAAATGCCATTTCGTTTGGTTCTATATTTTGTTCAACTTTTAATGATACTACATTAGGCTATGTTGTAAACATTGTTGTATATTGCATATATTGTAAATTCTGTAGTATACGTTGTATACATATTATCATATTTCATAATATTGTAAATAAAGGTTTTAATTTAAGACGCTCCTGACAGAAAAACATACATATTCAGAGGCGAGTTCCATACAGAAGACAACTATCTATCAGCCATCAATGTTTCCCCTGACACGCGAGGACGCAGAGATTGATATTTAATTATGTATATTTGTAATGTTGTTTATTGGTGTCTTGTGCGTTGCCAAGAAAAACATATGTAGTTCAAAATGAAATGCAGATTATGTACATTATGTAGGCCACTATATATCATTAAACTATAACATTTGTTTATCCTGCAATACGTTTACAGCACGTTGCGTGTAAGTTTGTATGAAGTGGACTGTACTCGTCCATGCTCTGTGACGCAGCTCGCTTGACAGTCACTGAGTTACAAATATCTATACTGCGTTTCACCATTCTTTATAATACTCCAAATCCCTTTCCCTGGTAATGATTTATTTTTCATTTTAATATTTTAACAATATTATTTATATAACGTATTGCAGTAATAACATCGGCATCTGGAATCCTGTTGATTTTTTCACTGCTTCCTTAATGTTACTTGTATCAGGAATGCAATAAGTTTCGTGGAGTAGTAGACTTTACTTAATTTTTGCAAATATTTAAAAACAATAATTAACATTGCAATTTAGGTGCAATTGCAGTGGTAAGTTTCCAATTTATAATTATTACTATGTTAAACGTCTCTAAAAGTAATATGTTAAAAGCCTAAAGCAGTAAAATGAATGTCGCGCTTAAGCAGTAAGAAGAGGGAAATTGTTATGTGTGTTACGTTGAGAATACTGAATGTGGTATTTCACACTTACCGCGTATTGGTTCTGTGCGGAAAACAAACAAATACGCACGATCTCGCACAAAATCATATACATACATACATACATACATACATAAATACATACATACATACATACATACATACATACATACATACATACATACATACATACATACATACATACATACATACATACATACATTTTAAAATGTATCCTATTATTTGACAATTAGAAATAATGAGTAATTAAATTTACATCAGGATAAAAAATAAAAATGGATTTAAAACTATCAACTGTAATACCACAAGTGCCGATCATAATAATAATAATAATCTGTGACGCTACAGCCTATGAAGGGTCTAGACCGACCAGCCGGCTGCTGGCCTCACGCCCACATGCCGAAACAGAGGTGGACGATGATCCAACTAGAATGGAGGTATCGTGTGGTTAGCACGATGATCCCCCCCAGCCGTTATAGTTGGCATTCGCAACCGGATTTCTCTACCTATCGTAGGTCCCCAAGTGCATCACGATGCTGGGTGGGCACCGGTCCCATAAACTGGCCGAAATTTCATGAGAAAATTTCTTCCCCCCATGAGGACTCGAACCAGCGCACATTCCGTAACGCGAGTCCTAGGCAGCTGCCTTAGACCACGACGCCACGGCGCGGGACACAAGTGCCGATAGTCTTCTATTAATTGCATTGAGCTTATAACGTTAGTTATAATTATTTCGAGACCGAACTTAGAGAAATAACTACCTCATGTCAAGAGAAATAGTTTAAAGCGAAATTAAATTATCAGATAAAATTAACGCCTCGAGTAGAAACATTTCGTGATTATAAACTATAAGCAGAAACATGAGCTGCTGCCAAGAAGTCAAAAGGAGATTAGCAATGACAAAGGAAGCTTTTAATAGAAAAAGGAGCATTCTCTGGAGAAAGAACTAAGGAAGAGACTATTGAAGTGCTTTGTGTGGAGTCTGGCATTGTATGGGGCAGAAACATGGACATTACGACGAAGTGAAGAGAAGCGAATAGAAACATTTGAAATGTGGATATGGAGAAGGATGGAGCGTGTGAAGAAACGAAGCTGTGTTGGAAAGAATGGATGAAGAAAGAATGATGCTGAAACTGATCAGAAAGAGGAAAAGGAATTGGCTTGATCACTGGTTGAGAAGAAACTGTCTTCTGAAGAATGCACTGAAAGGAATGGTGAACGGGAGAAGAGTTCGGGGCAGAGGAAGATATCAGATGATAGACGACATTAAGATATATGGATCATATGAAGAAACAAAGAGGAAGGCAGAAAATAGGAAAGACTGGAGAATGCTGGGTTTGCAGTAAAGACCTGCCCTTGGGCAGAACACTATGAATGAATGAATGAAAGAAAACTGCTATAATTTTGTAACTATGGGTATTACAAAATTCATACCATCGTAATTAGAAAGAACGGATCAAAGAATTTCAGGGGATGTGTAATTGTAATTGTTGGCGGAAAACAACAGGTGGCGCCATACTTACAAATGGCTTTTAAGAAACCCGCAAGTTTATTGTCGCCCTTATATAAGCCCGCCATCGGTCCCTATCTTGACCAAGATTAATCTAGTCTCTACCACCATATCCCACCTCCCTCAAATCCATTTTAATATTATCCTCTCATCTACATCTCGGTCTCCTCAAAGATCTTTTTCCTTCCGGCCTCCAAATTGACACTCTATATGCATTTCTGGATTCGTCTCTCAATGCTACATACCCTGCCCATCTCAAACGTCTGGATTTAATATTCCTTTTGAGAGAGTAAAGAAAGAGCATAATCTGTTCATTGTTTTTAGTTTGTCTCTTTACTGTTTTTCTATTTTCAAGAATTGAACTTTAAATAGTATCGAAGCCACTGTTGTCCATAATATTCCTCTTCCACTTCGCTAATGTACTCTCTGGCATGGACAGTCGTATAGCTAAACTTACCACACTTTCACCTTTCTTTAGTCTATCACAGCGAAATTAGTTTTCGAGTACGAATTTCTTTTTTCTTTTAAGCGTGGTTGCGCTCAATACGAAACATCTGACAACTACCAAGAGACAACTGTACACGAATACCTCACCTTCGTTCACTCACTCCCATCCCCTACTGCCTTATAAGGAAAGATAAACAAGACATTTTCCCTGCCTAAATTTGAGGCTCCAGTTTATTATCGTTTTCATATTGTTACTTTTGTCTTATAGCTGATTATTCAAAATTGTTTTTACAAATAAATGAGGAACACCATAACCTAAATAAATATAAATAAAATCAGAAATAAACAACAGTTAATCTCACTAGATGGCAGCATATTGCAGTTCACGTAATTAATGCAAAATTAACGTGCTAAGAAATGAAAACGGTCATTGTCTGGTGATCGAGTTAATTAACTAATATAAAGATAATTACTATGGATTTTTTGTAGTTTCCTATAGGCCTAAATGGATATTTTTTAACTTCAGATACAATTTTATATAATACATATTTAGAGATTCTGAAATAAGTTAATAATTGTATTTTGTATGTTGTTGAATGTTACGTATATTACTTCATATAACGAAACTGTTGAACAAAACAAAAAAAAAAAATTTTTATTCATTGGCATATTTATATCTGTGTGCTTTACCAGACAATGGATTAGAGCCTTCAATAAAATAATTGGTGTAACATAAACATCAACAGTTTCCTCAGTACCAAATACATCCATTAAATTTACTTTTACCGAATATCACTTTCATAATTATTGCACTTTTAATTCAATTTCAATCTTTTAAAATTCCAATGTTATACCAGCCCTGGTATAAGAGGGGAAGTGAAAGGATCGGATAAACCCCCGCCCATGTTCTTTTCGCTCACACCGACTTACAACAAACGCAGAGTAAGGCTGTGTGCATCAGTAGTGGATTTTAGGTGACCAGCGAGAGAAGAAAGTACGTAAAAGTCTGATACAATCCGTCACTGTCCGCTCATACTACACCAAAGCACAGCCGAGATAAAAGTGCCCAGGCCTGGCTTATACAGAGACATCATTTTATTTTTACTAACATTTCTAATATTAACCTGGGTATACCTTTGCATCAACGATTAAGAACCGGAAACACCGTTTGCTATCTCCTTCCACGACTGGAGTTCGATGATACTGGCGTAATATACAAACAAATCACTTTACTAGGTATAGGAGGGAAGAAAAGTAGTTCATCCATTTACGTAAACTAGGAAATATCGCGATTTTGAATTTGATAATTTTCATTAGGTTTTTGTTTAATCAAAATGCAGTACAGTATTAACAATGAGTGTTTTTACTCACGAACTGAGCTTTCCATGCGGACGTATTCATTATGCAGTGTATATTATACTGTCTACAATACATTAGCGTACACTATAGAAAATGAAGTTAAATTGAACAATAATCATAATATGGATATTTAAACACATTTTTGAAAATGGTGGCCGTTCATTTCGATACAGGCTTCAGTTCTAAAGTGCATATTATCGCACTATAGACTATTGCATCTAATTCCAATTGCCAGTTTCGTCCTTCGTACTAGTAACTCATGTTGAAATAATTCTATACCTACTCTGTAAAAGAGTACCTTACGTACTGTAAATTCAATCTTGACTTCTGTCCGATCCGAAAAGATAAAATTACTCAGACATGCTATCTACTGTCCGTCCAAGTGGTTATGCCGCAAGATCGTAGAAAGAGGGGAAATCACGTAACAGTTAATTACTTAACGAGGCCCTTTTATTTAAGTTATTTTAAATAGTTGTATAAAATTACGTAGACGTCCAATTCCTAACAGAAATTAATGTTTTCAGAAAAGAACTAAGACAGCCCAGCTACTAGACTTTACAGAGGGGCGAACAGAATCGGGTGAGGGAAACCGGGATGCGACGTAGGCAAACGGACGACGGTGCCTGTGCGAAAATATGATTCAATATTGAAAGCTCTTACGTCACTGGAAAACGCGAACATATTCCTGGAACGTACTATACTCACTAACTCAGTACTGCATACGCGGCCTTGGTTCTGTGTGGAGAACGGCTGTAAGTTTACTAGTAGAGGGAGTTGGAGTGAAGTACATTAAAAAACTCAGGTACAATAAAAATTGAAGTAAAAATAAAATGATGTCCCTGTATAAATAAAATCAGAAATAATCAACAGTTTCCTCAGTACCAAATACATCCATTAAATTTACTTTTACCGAATATCACTTTCATAATTATTGCACTTTTAATTCAATTTCAATCTTTTTAAATTCCAATGTTATACCAGCCCTGGCATAAGAGGGGAAGTGAAAGGATCGGAGAAACCCCCGCTCATGTCTTTTTCGCTAACACCGAATTATAACAAACGCAGAGTAAGGCTGTGTGCATCAGTAGTGGATTTTAGGTGACCAGCGAGAGAAGAAGGTAAATAAAAGTTTGATACAATCCGTCACTGACCTTTCTGTCCGCTCGTACTGCACTAAAACACAACCGAGTTAATAGTGCCCAGGCCTGGCTTATACAATGAGTATTTCCATTCTTATATAGTGGTTAGAGTAGTTAATACTGGATTACTCTAATGTATTAGTAAATAAATGTTTAAATTCTTTCTTTAGGAAATCGAATGAAATATAATACGATGTAAGTAAATAACACCCATTATTTTCATTTAATCAATTAAACTGTGTATTATTCTATTTGTGAAATCTGCAGTGCTCGGGAAAAGTGACATAAGTCAATTTCCACAAACCTTTTTTGATAATTTATTGACAACTTACACTGGTTTATGTCGATTTGGTTTTTTTCTATATGAATTATTGTAATGGGAGGAATACTTATGTATTTTTTTTCCAAGCGAACAGATATTCCGTAAGCTGTCAATAAATTATCAAAAGAGGTTTGTGGAAACTGACTTGTGTCACTTTTCCCAAGCACTGCAGAAATAGTCTTAGTAAATATTACGCGAGGTTTCAATGGATAAAGTCACACGAGTGCTCTATGGAAGCTTCTATGACAACTGAATTATTATTTTAAACAAAAACTATTTTTTTCTAAGACGGAATATCCGGCATTTTAAGATTATTATAGTAGCCCCTGGGCTTATAACTCTGATACGGATAATGAAAATCATGTCTTTATTTTCAAAACGCTGTGTCATTATTGTTCTAATTAAATGAAAAATGAGATGTAATAATATTGTGGTCGACAATTAGCTAATTTTTTCAGACATTATTTAAAGTAGCTTCCATCTTTTTCTTTTACTACTATTAAGACGTATAATGAGAACAAATGAGGTATTTCTCACGACGCTGTTCATCATGTTTACGTGCTCATTACCTTAGAACAGCGCTGACCAATCTCGAACTGCAGTGATTACATACGATAGACAGCCTAAGAAGTAAGGAGACGGAGGAAAGGTACTTGGCATGAAAACTACAACCAGTGGTGGTTCCTGTACTAACATATTGATCAATCCCGCGGATAAAAATCAAAAGCTTTGCTCTTCAGTAATGTCACTGCTGTCATCAAGAGCCAGTGAATAATATACGATTTTTCTTGCTTCTCTTTTTAACTTGCTCTTGAATATAATCAGGAATTTTCTGTATTCTTCTCTCGATGCTTGGGCGAGAAATTCGTAGTTTTTCAAAATTAAAAACTTCTTATGAAGAAGTTATTTAAGCTATTTTAATCATCACTGTTTTGAGAAATTCTACTCTATTAAAAGACTTGAGAGCACGAGATATTTCAAACCCCATTGGGTATCTGACTTCCTTACATTTATATACTGTATGTCGTCTTTTTTTTTTTTTTCCTGGTTATGATTTAAGACTTATGTCAATTCCTGGCGTTTAACAGTTCGTTGGCACATAATATTGAATCAGTTTTTCTACAATATTACTGTTAAATGAATAACTAATAAATAGTTACCCTCATCGAAAGATTAACAAGATTAAAATTGAGATAAAACCTAATAATTTTATCCTTCTAGGAGAAGATCTAAAAATATCAATATTCATGCACGTAGAGAAGAATTATAGAAACACATACTTAGCGGTCAATAATAATAATAATAATAATAATAATAATAATAATACATTATTCAGCGTGGCAATTAATGTTTCTATATATTCCTAATTGAACCGTTGAGCAAAGTAAACATATTACAGAAATATTTTTCGACAGAACAACAAAAAAGTTCTCCTTCTCATTCTTTCGAAACCACCTCTTACTGCTTAGAGAGACAGAGTTTGTAGAGCGACATGATACCGCCACTGCTTGCCTTCAGTACGTGAATAAAACACAGAGCAATGTGCAGGAAACTCCTCGTACCCGTTTGAATGTCTGTGATTACACGATGTAATCACGACACCCGCTTTGGTCACCGCTGTATTAGAAGTCTTTCAACGTAATTTCTGTTATACAGGTCGTTCGATTAGACTCGAGCCGTGACGAACGCGAAAGAGGTGAGCTGGAATCAGCTTACTTTCCTTACACAACGTTTCCTCTGTTGGCGGAGAGTTTGGTTATAATATTATACTACGCGATATAAAAACTTGCTACTGTATTCTGAAATTATTTTCTTGCTTTGCTCTCCTTCATTAAAATGCTACATATCGCTTAAATCCCCTAGTCAATCTTCATATTTATCAATTATTACTATTACTGGACAAGTTTTTATCACTGTCACTCTCACTTCCACTAGAACTATTTGACCGAGGTTTATAAATTCCGAATAGTCTTCGGGGACAGTCTACAGAATCAAAAATGTTGATACAACATAGGGTCAAAACTTTGTAGTTTTCCCAGAAAAAAATTATTTCTTTCCTTATTTTATTTGCGTTATACTGCTTATATCGTTAGTAAAATTACGAAAACAATTACATCAGTAGATATATCTAGCAAAGAGTTTAAATAAATATTTGTATGTTCTATTACGTTTTCGGAAATTAAATAATAATGTATGCTTAAATTTGTTAATATTCTGGCGTGAGAGACGTGGCAATATGTTTAGCAGGATTGATATTGCTGACAGTAGTCTGCACAGACGTACAGCTCAGTCAGTTCAAGCTCCCTGTCCATAGGTCTCCTACCGAGCGGATGGCAGTTCAGTACAGGTATTCGATAAACAACTTACAAAGTCATTCACAGTTTAGGGATATCATATGTTATTAATTTATGGAGAAATTAGTCTTAATTCAAGTGCGGCAAGAAGGATGTACCGTCAACGTTTTCCGCAAAGAAGATTACCTAATCCGCGAACTTTTGTAGCAGTTTCTCAACGATTATTACAAACTGGGAGTCTCTTACCCCGTTTCGAAAATCATACAACGAAAACTTCTTTAAAAATGATACTGCTTTACAGAAACGGGAGAGATTAAAATTTTGCTTTAGACAAAAAATTCGTGTGATTTTGCGCAATAGGCTATCTAGGGCCCGCGCTGCTATGCCCGGCAATCAGACATTTCATATCATATCCATATCATATCGCTAAGAGCGTATCATAAACTAGCCCCATATCTATCGACTGATTACTTGTACAGGATTATCATATATCACATCATATCACACTGGTTTATGAATATGAAAAACGTTAGTTCGCTGATCATCCACCGGAAGCCCGCGCTAAGTATGTCTATGAATATGGCCCTTATTGTTTACTTTTTAGACGTACAATAAAAACTTGGAACAATACTGTTGAGTAAAATGTAAATTTAATATAATTGTACCGATATTCTGAACCCGCTTGAGCTGTACGTACTTGTAAACCCCTCCCCTCCATCCAGCAACGTTGCCAAACGTCTAATATTGCAATCTTTAATAATTAGATAGACATTGCAATTAGAGAAAAAATTGTGAGGTCATTTTTTCTTCCTTATGACATGAATAATCATCAGTTAAAATAATGGCATTTATACCCCTTACACCCTGTAGAGACGTCATCATATCCTTGCAAAAATAAAAGTCATAAAATATTCGACATCACTCAGGGAACTTTAAAATGTCATGGTCTTTAAAACTGCAGTAATGAAGATCCTTAAACGAGATAAATTAGTTCGAAGCGAAAGAAAAAAACAAACAAAAAGAAACAAAAAAAAAAACAGAAGTACATTTTCATACGCAATTATATGGTGTCGCTTTGAAATTCATAATTATGATTACCATCATTATCATCAACAAAAGCACGGCTTACAAGGCATCTGTTAATGAACTCATATCGAGATCTTATCCAAACTGCAAACATAGTTTTCCACAGCAGATAAGAAAAGTTAGCTCGGAATGTCACTTGACTATATGCGTGAGAGGAAGAACAACTGTTTGGATTAGAGATGAACAACGAGCGAAGTGCAAGACTAACAGCGTCCGCAAAGCCGAAAACCCGCACACGACAGTATTGCCTGTCGTTGACTGCTTGTAATTAAACGTTCAAAACATCGGGACTTCGGTAGAACGTCAAGTAGCCTTGAATCGTCACAGTTGTTTATACCCGACTGAACTTGTATGTGTTTTGGCAACTGTTATATAAACAATCAATTAGCCTATTTGGAACATCATCTCTACCTTTCAGTGTAGTAATCAGTTCCCCCAATCTTTATTTAATTGCTAGACTCTTATTAAAAGACTAGAAATTTTGAGATCAAGTAAACAATCTCAAGTAAAAATATACTTTATTTAACGCTATGTTTTATGTTTCTTAGAAATTCAAATTTATTTGAGAATTTTGTTTTATTTATATAACCATCAGTAATATCTGAGGTAGAATCAGAACATTTTGATAACTGTGATACTATTTTCTTTTGTCCTTTTATATCAATTAAACATATCTAATATTATTTATTTCAATTATGTATGTTATTCTAAGTTACTATTTTTTTTTTAATTTTTATTTTAGTTGGTTTAACGACGCTTTATCAACTACTAGGTTATTTAGCGTCGATGAGATTGGTGATAGCGAGATGATATTTGGCGAGATGTGGCCGAGGATTCGCCATAGATTACCTTACATTCACATTACGGTTCGGGAAAACCTCGGAAAAAACCCAACCAGGTAATCAGCCCAAGCGGGGATCGAACCCGCTCCCGAAAGCAACTTCAAACCGACAGGCAAGCACCTTAATCGACTGAGCCACGCCGGTGGCTAAGTTAATAAATAAATAAATAAATAACTAAGTAAGTAACTAAGTAAGTAAGAATAACTAGAAGTAGATAGATAGATAGTAAATAAATGTTTGAATAAATAAATAAATGTATGAATAAATAAATATATATAACTAAATAAATAACTAACTAAATAAATATATATATAACTAAATAAATAACTAAATAAATAAATAGAACTAAATAACCAAATAACTAAATAAAAAAAATAAAATAAAAAAAATAAAAATAAATAAAAATAAATAAATAAATAAAAATAAAATAAATAAATATTTCCCACAGAATAACATGGAAGTATTCAGCTGTTGTACATAGTAATGAATTTATGTATCGCATCGATAATGTCACGTGCTGAGGAGACATGTCACTTAAGTGCTTAAGGGTGCTTGAAAAAGTGAGATGCAAATTTCTAGACAGTGGGTGTTTGGTGGTCTGGACGCACCAACAAGGAGGAGGTCGTATTTAAAAATAATTTTTTTACGTCTAAATAAATAAATGCTATGAATCTGATGAATAAATGAAATAATCCCTTCTTTAAATAAAGTGGTAAAAATAAATAAATCTGTAAATAAATGTGTATAATTCTAAATAAATAAATGTAGTAAATTAATAAACAGTAAATAAATAAATTTGGTCTGATTCTTCTGTAGAATTGTCACATTAACCTACATGTGAATATGAGACTAAGATAATTGGGCTGCTTTTCGTTTCAAAAATTTCTTAGTCTTTGCCTATTTATCAACTGTTCCTAATTTTTCAATAAAAACATTCGCACTATAAACACAACCTTTCTTTCGTATCGCATAAAAAAATGTTATGTTTTATTTAACGACGCTCGCAACTGCAGTGGTTATATCAGCGTCGCCGGATGTGAATTTTGTCCCGCAAATTCTTTTAATGCCATAAAATAACTAAATAAAACATTTAACTACATTAAATAAATGGCCCGGGAATAAATGCAATTGGGCATAAATAAAGCGAATAAATAAATAAACTAAAACCATCAATAAAGAATAACTAAATTCTTCCACTCACCATGGTAGTAGCACTTTGCTCCCGGATTGAACCGTCCCTCAGTTGAATACACCTGAATACAAAACTTTTCGTTAGGTACTGTTACTTCAATAAATAAAATGTAAAACTGTGAACAAATAGTCTGTTTCATTCAATAAATAACTGCACGATAGAAGAACCTAGCTGCTTGTTTACGGGCCTGGAGTGCTTCAAGTCCACTTCGGATTAATTTTGTTCTGCTTCCCGGGACTCAATCTTTCCCTTCCCTTGCGAAGATGATTATATGGGTCGTCCACAGGGTGCGCCAGCATGCAATTCTAGTACGGTACGTTTTCAAAAATACCCGCATGGAATTTAAGTGTGTCCAACGAGACATAGGTCAGCCAAGGAATAGATGGAAACGAACAGCTAAGACTCAGTCTTGACTCTGGAGATTATTAAATATTATTATTATTATTAATTATTACAGTAAATTCTCTGTGATCCGTTGCTATGTCGTCCGTCCTCTTCGTCGTCCGGCATTCACGTGACTTCACAGGCCACGCCTTACTGTAGGACGGTACGGAACATAGTTAACTATCCCTGCACCGTCTGCATAATTGATGTGGGTAAATTTGATAAGAAAGTATTTGTGAACATTTGAATAGTACAGTAATTAAACCACCGATTATAGTAGTTATAATCAGTATATTCTTAAACACAACAGAATAAACTTAAAGCTCTCCATCTGAAAAAATAAAAACGCATGAATTTTCTGGAAATAAATTGCGAGAAAATTACGCATTTCTACAAAGCAAAATGAACTTCGTTACATGTTAACCAATTATAATGTAAAGAATACTTGCATACTGTACAATATACAGCATCTGTTGTGCATACAATAATAACTTATTTCTTTATGAAAACTAAACTGGCAAATGAGATTATCCTGCAGAATAGATTGCTGTGCTTGAGCCCCATAAAACATATACGGTATGTTCTTTTCGGTAGACTTTAGGGGTGCTATTCATAGACATTTCGCAGCACGCGCTACAAGCGTACTAAGCTAGCCCCGGCTATCCACTGGTTACTAGTACAGAATTCAAATCATATCCTATCGCTAACACTGGTTTATGAATACGAAAAACGTTGATCATCCACCGGAAGCCCGCGCTAAAAATGTCTATGAATACGGCCCTAGATATTTAAACCGGTTTCGTCAGAATTGTATATCTTCTGGGGAAATCATTCTAGTTTACTCATCAAATCTCGGAATGTAGTGCTATATTCTTCAGCTGCAATGGTATCAGATGACATCCTCTCTCCACAAATTGCAAGCGGACGAACACCATACTTTTTCCTCCACATTGACAACCACTCATCACTAGCAGAGAAATTATCGCCTTCATGTTTCTTATGCATATCAAGCGCCTTTTCTTTCAGAATCGGGCCAGATATTGGAGTACCTTTCCTTCTTCGTTCTTGAAACCATAGAAACAGTTCCTTATCGTATTTGAAAACACTAGTCTGCTTCAATGCACGGCGCTTGTCATTAGAGCTCGTGGATGCACAATATTCTTCCAGTGCAGCCCGATTACGGGTTCCAGTCATGAATTGTACTTCTTGGGATAGCAAAATAGTTTCCCCTTTTCATCCAGTCGATTATATGGGTCTTCAATTTTGTTCTTTCCCTTCTTTCTTCCCTAGCGAATATCCAGTTTGTCTTGTAAAGAATAACTAAATTTCGAGCGTTTATCAGTAAATGTCTTAGAAAGCATGGTGAATTTTTAAAAAACCTGTGCTTGACTGAAAGCATGACGGGGTTGCAATAGGGGAGGAAAAAAATTACATGGCAGGAAGAAGGAATAGATGGAAAGGAACAGCTAAGCCTATCCTACTGTCCAGATGAGATGATGATAATGATGATTATTATTATTATTATTATTATTATTATTATTATTATTATTATTATTATTATTATTATTATAAGGAATACAAAAATATGGCAGATGTAGGGAAAGATATAATAGAAATTATAAATGAAAAAAGATTACAACGGTAATGGCATGTTAAGAGGATGGAAGATGAAAGAATATCAAAGGAAGTCATACGAAGAGAAACAGAAGGAAGGAATAGAAAAGGAAGACCTAATTGAAAAAGGATGGACGGAGTAACAAGAAATATGAAACTGAAAGTAGACCTACTGTAAGATCCAGACATTAGACAGGAACAATGAAGGAGAAAATCAAATGAATAACATGATAGTCTACTTTGTGTGTTTAAGAAAAAACTATAGCACTGTAGAAATCCTATAATTATATTATTATTATTATTAAATTATTATTATTATTATTATTATTATTATTATTATTAAAATATTTGGATTAAGAATTATTTTATTGGAATGGAGAAGATAAAAGAATTGTTATTGTATTCTTCATTAATTATGTAAAAAACTGAACAATGTCATTGTATTACGATTTTTTTATTCACTGTATTACTACAAACTTTTGTTCATACTTTACCAAGAGTGGAAAGAAGAATTAAAACAATGGATACACTCATCATTTCCCAGTTTCAAAATAAAACCATTAAATTTTATTAATATACTGAAATTATTATTATTATTATTAATGGCTTTTAAAATGTGACATTGTTTGTTTTTCCCTAACATTAAATCCAGACATTTGAAATGGACAGGGCATTTAGCACATATGTGTAAATCTATAAGCATATTGGTCCCTTGGAAAACCTGAGGGAAGATTAATCTAGTCTCTACCATCATATCCCAGGATAATTAAATGGATTTTAATATTATCCTCCCATCTGATGTCTCGAGACTCCCAAAGGTCTTTTTCCTCCGATGGCCTCCCAACTAACACTTCTATAAAAGCATTTGTGTTTTATTATTATTATTATTATTATTATTATTATTCAAACGTCTGGATTTTATTTTATTTTATTGGTGTCAGGTGAAGAAAAATAATTCTGTATTGTATTATATTAGTTGTGTATTGTTCTGTAAATTATCCCTTTGTTTAAATATTTTCCTATCACCTTATTGAGTCAAAAACCCTTAACCTTAACTTTCCATGTTAAAATTATTATTATTATTATTATTATTATTATTATTATTATTATTATTATTATTATTATTATTATTATTTTTTTTTCTATCTTGGAAACTGTTCAACCAATATTGAGCAAGTTTTCGAAACTCTGTTTATGTTCCATATGAAATTGATTCTGATTGGATAATTGTTTAACCCTTTGCGGCATAGTGGTTATTCAGATTAACCACCGCTTTCTTTCTTTCTAAATTTTATGGCACAGATATTCCACCAAGGAACCACCTCTTGAGTATACATAGAAGTGCCATTTGTGTTTTGAAATTGTGTAATAGTTTAAAATGTTGAAAAAAATTGATTGAAGCTTTGGTATGATCCATGATATGAAAAATATAAAAATTAATTTGTGCTTCAAAGGGTTAACTATATTGATGAGTTCTTTGAAATTACGTTTTTTTCAACAACTCAAAACATTTGTTATTAGTAGACCACGTAAATTTATGCACTAAAAACCCGAAAATATGCATGCAACTATGTAGTAAAAGCTGAGGTAGAGAATTCCATTCACGGGGGACTGAGACAGTAAAAGAGGATGAATAGTGGGATGTTCTAAGGGCAGGAATTACTAGGATTTGGCTCCTCTGTGACCTGATGTTTAGATTGCGATTCGAGGATAAGTAGTTAAACCGGGAACGCAGATAATTTGGAGTAGAAGTGTGGAGAACTCGAAACAAAAGAGACAGCTAATGAATGGTAATGGTAATGGTAATGTGTTAGTTTTAACCATTTCAGTCTTCAACTTCCCCTTAAAGAATTCATGAATCCGCCCTTTCAATGTCAACAATAATCTTGATCAAACATGCTGTGAGCATAAATACATACACATAAATTCAGAGGAGAAGAAATATCTAAAGTGTTCTATATCCTTTAATACGAAAATAAATCTTGCGTACCATCCGCTAAGACCTAAATAAACAAAATAGAAACAAAGAAAACTATTATTCTTCTTTTAAAAATTCTCTTCCCTACCCTATGTCCTGTTTGCGCAGTCTTGCTATTATCTCGACTTCTTAAGAAATTCCCGCAACACAATTTCGTAACAATGGGGAATTTCGTTCCCTCTCTGTCTACCACTGAGGGTGCGCGATGTAGCGGAGTAAATGCTGTGGGAAGGAGTCATAAAACCCCCACCCTCTGTTCATTTCGCCGACGCACGCATGGTCCCTTGTTTGCCCTGTTCACCAGGTGCCAGCCAGTTCTCTGCTTGTTTCCTCAATCCCTCTGCAGGCAGTGCAATGCAAAGACTACATTCACGCGTCCTCATCTTTACAGCAAAGATCAAGTCTACAAGCGTGTTGTTTTGTATCCCCTGTATTCTTACACGATTCAAGACTTGTTTTCCGTGTTTTAAACATGATGCGTTGTGTGGAAGCCAAGGCCGTGATCTCGAATCTCGTGCAGGCTATGAATGTTTAAGGGACAATTATATGAGTTTTAAAACTTCCACAATTTTCGTCCAAAAGTTCTGAAATTTAAACTACATAAACAGGCTTGATATATATACTAGTGGCTCGTGCAGCAAATGCTGCAAACTAAGTTCATTAGACGTTCAAATAAACATTTTTCAGATTTATTTTCAATGAAGAATACCTGACATTCTGAAAGTTATTTGCTTCAAGGCATAATAATGAAAGATACTACGTTCCAGAAATATGCCAATTTTCCAAGAGAAAGAGCTTTCATATTGAAATATTTTCACACAGGTACTGTCATTTACCTATGAAAAGACCCAATTTCCCCAAATGCTTGATTAATAACTGTAAAAATATTTGATTTTTTCTAAAATTATTATGTTAAGAACTGGAAGTTTTATATTTCAGTAACATATACTAAATATACTAAATAAAAGGGCCTTGTTAAGTAAAACTATAGAAATCAAAATCCCCTCTTTAAGTTATTCCTGCATCTATAACCATAACCCAACGGACAGTAGATATCAATTTAGCATTTTTATGTATAATTAATGAAAATAATTTACATTACGGCATTAACTACAGAATATTTCATTTTAATAGTAATAATGTCATCAAACCATCTGGAATTTTGTAGTTTTTAATATCCAAACGAACTGAAGCTGTACCCAGAAAATTAACACCACAGAATCAAAAATGTGTTTAAATATTTTTATGATTATTTTTAATAACCAATTTAATTTGAGCTCTAAATATGTCAGCATTCTTACAGATCATGGCCTTCGTAGATAACTATTGTTTTATTCTGTAATACAGTGTGTTTTTTTTAAACAAAAATGAAACATTCCAACTCAAAATCGCGATATTTCCTAGTTTCCTGAATCCAATGAACTACTTTTCTTCAAAACTGGATACCTAGTAGAGTGATTTGTTTGTGTTTTACGCCAATATCATCGAACTATTATCGTGGAAAATTGATATTTCAAACTGTGTTTTTCCGAAAAACTCTAAAGGTATAGCCAGATTAATATTAAAAATGTTAGTAAAATAAAATTCAGTCCCTGTTTTATATATATCCATTATATTAATATATATATATATATATATATATATAAAAAGAGAATATCACCAAAATGATAGCCGTCCAAATCTTAGATTTAAAATATCGGCATCCTAATCAATTCAAATGAACAAAAAAGAAAATGTAAATTAATGTTAAAAATACATAATGAAATTTTAAAAAAGAATATTCTGCGACAAGATGTCGTGGCTATCAAAACGATAAAAATTTATTGAAAATAAATAATATACATTGAATATTATAAAGATGAATAGAGATGGTGATTGATGATGTTCAGTGAAGATTTTAAAATGGTTGATGCAATTGTCTGAAGAGTCTTATCAAGAACCTTTAATTTTCTTAGGATCTCCAATGTAAATTTGGGAATTGTTCCTCGCGCACCAAACATAAGTCCAATGACATTCCAGTCTTGAATATTATATTTATGACTGAGATCATCACAGCATGGAAGGTAAATAGCGCGTTTCTCTTCATGTACCTGCTTTTTTATCTTCGTTAATTTTATGAACCTTACAGTGGGGTCAAGAATGAGACCAGTTTTTTTATCTCGGTCAATTATTATGATGTCAGCACGTGTGTGATCCTTCCGTAGAAAGACATTGAACTTCCTCATATATATATATATATATATATATATCTGATAGCCGTCCCAACCAGGGTTTAATAATCGGCCTCCTAATCAATTCGAAATGAATATTTATCTTTAATTCAATTTTTTCTTTAACACAAACCCTAGTTAGGTAGCCTATCCTTGAACAATTTATTGGAAATGCAACAAACAATTTAGGCTACAAGACAAATTACATTTTATAAAGAATATAAATTATGATTAATTATGCAAATCGATGACTTCAGTGCAGTGGAGGATATCATGTCCAAGGTGCTGTTAGGAACTTTCAATTTTCGGAAGACTTCTAAGGACTCCCGTGGGATTGTGCCTATAGCCCCAATCATAATTCCTGTAACGTCCCATGCCTTGATGTTATATTTGGTCTCCAAATCACTACAGCATGGCAGATAAATTGCCCGTTTTTCTTTGCAGACTCCTCTAGGTTGTCCCTCGCTGTTCTCAAAACGGACTGTGGGATTGAGAATGAGCCCACAATTTTTTTTCGGTCTATAACAATGATATCTGCTCTTCGAGTTGATAAGCCAATGGAAAGGCACCCAATTTCCTCGTACACCTCATGCTTATCAGCCCGGCGAAGTTCATTGGCAATCATTGAGCGAATTTTATTATGACGGTCAATTCTCAATAATTCTCCCTTCCGGCAAAAACCCAGCACATGGGCTAAGGTTTCTTGCTCATCTCATCTTCTGCAATGGGTAGTACCAAGGCTTCTGCCTGGGAGGCTTCTGACTGGAATAACGTTGCAGCTCATTTTGATCGCTTCAGTCCATTGGCTGCAGGAGAGACCCTTCTTGTTGGAAATCCATGCATTCCCTTTCTTTCAGTGGGAATAAAATGTGACACCTTTTCCTTTTCCAGGAAGTTCATTCCATCTGTACAAAATTTGGTGCTGTTAGGGCTAATAGTTATGAAATTATATATTTTTAAAATATTTTATATTGACGTCACTAAAAAGGCTCCTTGCGTCATAATTGTTAAAATGTTTAGTTCATATTATATTATATTATTTTTAAAATATTCAAAATTGAAAACATATAAAGCACTAGCTTTAATGATGACAACGAAAGCAATAACGATGACAAAGGAAAAACTTACAATAATGGCAATGAAAGAACAACGATGACAGTAACAATAATAACTAAGAAATGAAGGAATAATGAGAAGAAAAAATAACTATATCAATGACAACGAAACAATAACGATAATAATGAAAACAATTACGGTAAGAATAAAAGCAACAATGATGACAATAAAAACAATAACAATAACAATGGCAGTGGAAACAATAACGAAGGCGAGTAAAACAATTATTACAATATTGATAACAACAAAACAATACAGCAACGATGAAAAGAAAAAAAATTACGGTATCAATAACAAAATAATACCGTAAAGATTAAAATAAAAAAAAATATAGTATCAGTGACAACGAACGCAATAGCGTAACGATGAAAAGTAAAAATTACAATGTCAGTAACAACAAAACAATACCGTAACGATGAAAAAGGAAGAATTACAGTATCAATAACAAAATAATACCGTAACGATTAAAATAGTATCAATGACACGAACGCAATAGCGTAACGATGAAAAGTAAAAATTACAATGTCAGTAACAACAAAACAATACCGTAACGATGAAAGGAAAAATTACAGTATCAATAAGAAAATAATACCGTAACGATTAAAATAAAAAAATTATAGTATCAATGACAACGAACGCAATAGCGTAACGATGAAAAGTAAAAATTACAATGTCAGTAACAACAAAACAAAAAATTACAGTATCAATAACAAAATAATACCGTAACGATTAAAATAAAAAAAATTACAGTATCAATGACAACGAACGCAATAGCGTAACGATGAAAAGTAAAAATTACAATGTCAGTAACAACAAAACAAAACCGTAACGATGAAAAGGGAAGAATTACAGTATCAATAACAACCAAACAATGCCGTAACGATGAGATGGACAAAATTACAGTATCAATAACAACAAAACAATATTGCAACGATGAAAAGGAAAAAAATTACAGTATCAATGACAACGAAAGCAATAGCGTAACGATGATAAGGAAAACAATTAATTTTGTTATAGTATCAATGACAACGAAAACAATAGTGATGGCAATGAATGAATGACGATGACAGTGAAAAATTATGAGAATGAAATGACTATAAATACAATAGCGATGAAACGACAACAATAACGATGAAAATAAAATAATAACAGCGATGACGAAAATTATAACTAGATTATGTACGAAAGGAGGGCTGGTATGTCTCGAATAAAATCTATAGAAATAAGATTTCTCCGAAGAACACTCAAATAATAAATTAATAAAAATCACAACCTATCAGATGAAAAATGTAATCCTTAATGGACAAAACGTCGAAATACAGAATGGTATATACAGTAAGTTAAAGCCGAAATAAACATCTGACACAGATCCCTGACAGGAATGTATTGATGGCGTTGACGAACGATTAAAATGCTTTTTGAAACGAACAAAGGGTTTTTTTACAATATCTGCCTGTAAGTGAGCATCCTTCAGTAAAAGAAAATACTTCAATTAGCTAGCACATTATTATACATGTAGTAGTAGTGTACGTAGTTTTACAGTTGAAGTATAACGATACTCCTCCGCTATAGGCAATCCAACTAGCGTCTGCGTTAGGTGAATTGCATAATCATTAGGCATTGACTCATAGATCACTAAGTGGGAGCAAAACACATCAAAACATACAAATTTTAGGATAAATAACCCTACCTTAAATTATTTTATGCAGTTAGCGATACTTTCGTAAGTAAAAATTGGGGGCACAAACGTTACGTACAATTTTATTGCACTAATTATTTCCATCTATCAACCCACATATTCAACAGTAGTACTTTCACAACACATACAAATACAATAGTCGACCTGGGTAGCGCAGTCCGTATAGCGTTGGTCTTCTGTGCTCGGGGTTGCGGGTTCGATCCCGGCCCAGGTCGCGATAGCATTTAAGTGTGCTCAAATCAGTAGATTTACTGACATGTAAAAGAACTCCTGCGGGACAAAATTCCGGCACATCGGCGACGCTGATATAACCTCGGCAATTGCGAGCGTCGTTAAATAAACCATACTTAAAAAAATTGTATACAATATATCGTCGTTGTTCCTGCAATAACTCCTATGTCCAAATATATAATTTTTCAGTAGGAAGAAAAACACATTTATTCATCCTATGGCAGCCGTACATAGGAGACTGTGAATTCTTACATTTTCGAAACAAAGAAATGTAATTACATATAGGAGATTTTATTATTTGCTGTATCACTATTTAAGTTAATTAATAGAGCAAAAATCTGAAAATCGATCAATACGTCACATAGGAGTTATTGCAGGAATAACGACGATATAATTATAATTTTATATATATATAAAATATATGAAGAGTCCACTGCAAGAATGATGGATATCATTTGGAATACATTTTGCAGGAGGAGCGATTGAAAGTTTGAAATGCTTAGCGCTCAAAGCTTAACTGTGATTTTCCGATCTTTACTGGACAATGACTATCAGTGTTAATGCCATGTAACTCTCTATGTACGTTCTATATGTCTTAAGCTATGCATTGACAGTCTTGGTTCATTTTTGACAAGAAAGTGACATCCATCATTCTTGCAGTGGACTCTTCACACACACACACACACGCGCACACGCACACGCACACACACACACAGAACCACCTCATTTCATACATAAAAAAATCACAAAACTTACCAAAATGACTACAAAACAAGTTGAAAAACAGTAATAATTTCTTATAAAAGGAATGTTGACTCGTTGGAAACTAGGAACCCATCTTATTGATGCAATTACCAACCTAATACAAACTAACCTAACTTAATGTAACCTGAACTAACCCGAACTAACCTAACCTACGTACACAAAATATTTCAGCCACTCTTCTCGGAAAACACAGATTCGTTTAAGTGATTTATCACCGGAGCTATCAGATCTTTTCATACTTGAGAGGTTACGGTATTTTTACAAGTCTTTGTTGTTGTCCTCGTTGATATCTATATCTGTCGTAAATGTGGTGGAATATTTTTCTCCACATTTCCGCCGAAACCAATGTCTGAGGATCATATGAAACAAAGTGGACATAATACTGAATGGCGCCAAACTAAAGTCTTAGGGTACTATTCATAGACATTTCGCTAACCCGGGCTACGAGCGTGCTAAATGGGATTCATATCATATCATATCGCTGACACTGGTTTAGGAATACGAAAAACGTTAGTTCGCTGATCATCCACCGAAAGCCCGCGCTAAGAATGTCTATGAATACGGCCCAAAGTGAATAAGATGAGCACAGTGGATAGATGTTCTGTAGGCTGTGTTCAATCCTGCTCTAACGTGTGTATAATGACTAGGGCTAGGATTTTGATGAAATTGCATCTTTTTTCTAGTAAGCCAAAAACATAGCTGCTTTAGTATTTATATGTTATGTGATAAATTGAGTGTTTTAAGACGTATTTGTTAGGGCATTTGTTTGCATTTTTTGCCTGTTTCAAGTCATAAGAGCATCTTTTGTTTTATTCGGTCATTTTTTAGGCATTTTCATTTAATTTTGGCCATAAATCCCCATTATTAATGTAAAATAATGTTTATTTTCTTTACATATTTCGTCCATTAACACCATTATTTTGTATAATACACTCAGGGACAAAAAAACCGGACACTTTAATATTTGCTGGTATTTTGCAAAATATTATCTTCTCAGACAATATTATGGTAGCCAGCTGTTGTTATGGAGACGTGTATACATTGTTGATTGTTTTTGTTTTATAAACAAGCCATTACAACCCAATATTCCAATTTTGCTTTCGGAGTCTCAGCTGCAACAATTTTGTCTCAACCATTTTGTGCTTCATTATCGTTATCATTCGTTATTTCTTTATTTTTACATTTTCTGAGTTTAAGTGGGGTTGTAACATTTGTCTTAAAACAAGATGCGACCTGAAGATGTGGCTCGAGATGTAGCCCTTTACGATGTTGGATTCAGTGTACGTTACATTGCAAATGTTATGAATATGGCTAGAAGCACAACCCATGATGCCATAAAACGGTATAGAGAGACCTAGAATATACCAGAAGACCAGGTTCGGGTCGTCCAAGAGCTACAAATCCAAATGAAGACAGGTATATGGTGTTGAGAGTTCCTAGGGAGCGCAACCTGCCAGCTACTAATGTAGCCCAGCAATTTGTTAACATGCATGGACGCCCAATTTCGGCCAAAACAATTAAAAGGAGGTTGAAAGCAAGTGGACTGATATCAAGTAGACCTGCAACTGGTCTCAGAGTTCTCAGGATGCATCGGGTTGAACGACTGCGTTTTGCAAATGATCACAGGGATTGGAGAAATGGACAGTGGAGCTGTGTTCTGTTCACCGATGAGTCCCGTTTCAATCTGTGCTCACCTGATGGACGTGAAAGAGTTTGGAGAAGGAGGGGAGAACGATTTTCACAGTGTTGCATTTCCGAAAATGTGCCGTATGGAGGTGGTGGAGTGATGGTTTGGGCAGGAGTGTGTACGGATGCTCGTACAGAGTTGGTTTTTGCTGAAAATGGAAGACTAACAGCTGATAGGTATATAAATGAATGTTTGGCTGATCATGTTGTGCCATTTGGCCAATTTGTAGGCGATAAATTTGTTTTAATGCATGATAATGCACGGCCGCATATTGCCCATGTGGTCGGAAATTATCACCAAGAAGAGGGAATCCATGTTCTTCCATGGCCAGCAAGGAGTCCAGACATGAACCCAATTGAACACGTGTGGGACATGCTGGGACGGCGTGTTAAGAATAGACAACCGAGACCAGAATCGTTACAAGAGTTGAGGCGAGCACTTGGCGAAGAATGGGAACTTATTCCTCAAGAAGACATTGCTAACAAAATTGAGAGCAAGCCAAGACGTATGGGTGCAGTTATTCAAGCCAGAGGGGATAATACCTGTTACTAAAAAGAGTTTTTAATGTTTAAGGCACCATAAAATGAAAAACAGTTAGACCAAACGATGCCATAGTTATACGCCCTTTGTAATTTTTTGTAAATTTTCCCATCAGAGATTTTTTTTTCTTCCAAATGTTGTCGTATAAGGTGCAAAATGAAAAATTATTTTGTTTAAATGGGTTTTGTTTCATTTTGAAATAATTGGCAACAAAATACAAGCAAATATAGAAGTGTCCGGTTTTTTTGTCCCTGAGTGTATTTTAATCGTTTTTCTACACAAATATTGCCATTTCAACGTAATACACCCATGTAATGGATCAGTACAACCACCCTTCAATATAAACTCCTCTATAGGTGCTAATTCCGGATAAGAGTAGCCTTGTGGTAGACTACATGGAAACTAAAAGTAAAGTAAATCCATGGCGCTACAGCCCATGAAGGGCCAAGACCGACCAGCTGACTGCTTACCTCACGTCCATATGTCAAAGGAGGTGAACGATCATACATGGAAGCTACATCAGATAAAATAATTAATTAAAGTGTACTACTTAGATAAAATTATGTCAAATTTAATTTAATTACTAGTCTCAATATTAAGTAGTACAAAACCTCTTTTCCTACTAAGCCAATTATGTAAGATCAATTTTAGAGCATTTTAGGTCATAAATGCATTGTTTTTAGGACTTTTTTTTCATGATTTATAGGTCATCAAAATTCTAGCCTAATTATGCTCATTGCACTCGTCACTCTGTTGACACATCAACGATAATTAAATTTCTGTCTTGAACATAAGTACTAGACTCATTTCTCTATTTCGTCACAGATTGGAAGCATGTCTGTATGAGACCGTGAGGAAATATCTTCCAATCCAGACTAAATCCAACAATATGATAGAAACGAAAATCAACTACTGTAAAGGTTTAATGTACCATGAAATCGGGACATTTTGATGCGTGTGCAAATTATTTCGGGACGCGGGACGGAATGGTCGAAATGGGGACTGCCCCGATAAATACGGGACGGTTGGCAAGCTTGCATATTACACTAATCAGACCTCAGGTGTACGATTACAGAAGCAATTGAGACGTTCTCTGGAAGAGAATTTGAGATACAGAATATCAAACATTTTAGATCTGGTGTAGTAGTATTGCGCAGAAGGGAATTCAAATGTTTGTAGACCAGGGATGCAAACATGCTCTTCCTAGAGCGCACTTCCCCCACCTCCTGTCCGCGACTCTGCTTTCATTCTGTCCTAGTCAATCGTTAGCTATAGAACGTAAACATTCAGTGGCGGGCAGTTTACAGAATATTTGAAAATGGCATTATCTAAAGTACCAAGATACAGCTTAAAAAAGGAATAGGAATACGGTTATTTTGTTGTTGAAGGAGATAATATAGCTAATTGGCTCTTATGTTCTGTTAAATTTCGTTCCTATACGGCAGGCATGTCAATTGATGCCCACAGGAGCAAGCGCGCGCTTTAGAGCTCAGGAGAGCCTGAGCGTTTTACAGCGGAAAGGAAAGAGACAGACGAAAGAGATGGTATATGCCGCTTCGTCGACCTATGTTCAGGGATGGCCAGCACTGATTCAATAGATAAAGGGAAGAGAACTTATTAAAACTGTATCCATGTTAATTTTTAGATTTGCCTGAGAAGTATAAGTACATTATAAGAATGTAAGTTTTAATTTTAATGCTCATTTTGACAAGTTTGATTTTTTTAGTCAAAAGAAATATTTTGTCAACTTTTCGAATAGAAAAGAGAAATTTTCAGATATAGGCCTATTTATTTAGTAGCCTTACAGAATGTCTTCGTAAATCTAATAAACCGTAAATACGTATTACTGAAGATAGTGTATTGAAAATTTTGAAAATATTCGCATGGAAATTGTTCGTAAGGAAATGAATTAACAAAGCAACTACTGTTACATCATAAGCAAAAGATACGTGCCCATGTGTTGTAAAAATGTCAGCTCTATAGCTTCAGCAGATTTCGAGGAAATAATTTAATATCCTGATGATAGGAAGTTGCTCACAAATATCACCTTAAAAGCATAATGCGATAAGAGTTTTGTTATGTAATGTTAGTTACACTTAAAACAGATACAGTATCTAGGTAACTTTGCTTTGTACTGTAATATTGTTTTGATTAGTTTATTGATTACTTTTGTAAGGCTAAGGATACCATCAATATAAATTCCAATTTATCATGTCATACTCAATCTCTTTCTTTGGAATATCACTTTCTTTATGAATGATGTGTTTCATCCACTTAATACAGTATAATATTATACTACTATGGAATTTAAGTGAATATTCCTTCTTAACTCTCTATTATGTTATTAAGATTTAAAACACAAGTGCAATATTAAGAAATCAGTGTTAGTACTTTTGTTTTACAGACAATATAGATAATATTAAACAGAAAGAAGCCATACCGTATAAAAATAACGACATAAAATTTCACGTTCCGTTTGAAGTTTGTGCACCACTGTTTTCTTAATCCAACAGGATGCTTATTCATATAAACAACCCTTCCTTTTTCCATACTTAGCGCTTACTGCCCGCGCACGACGTCAAGGTCAGAAAAATGCGCTTGCTTTGACATCACTGCTATACGGCATTATAATACGGTGTCATTTCAATGTTGACTATGGTAAAGTTTATGGGAAAAACAGTAGCGAGAGAGGGAAGCTTCCCAGTCCACTTTTTTCCTTCTCCTTATGCGCAGGTAGGTTTTACGAGATACCGAATGGCCTCTACCAGCGTTTCTCAAACTTTTTTGAAGTGGGGGCCAATTTTTTAAGTCACAACAGTTCCGCGGACCACCTTACTCTTGTTCGCTTCGAAAGCAAATTTATCATTTTTGTAGCATATTTTAATACCAGTATACTTATATTTTAAAATAGAATTAATTAATTATAATTACTTTTGTAACCATATTTTTGTAGCCAATGACAAGTAACTTATAACAAACTCTGTGCATTGTTGATTCAACGCTTGCCTGTTTGCAGTTAGTTGTTCGAAATCCTTCTTACGCTAGTAGTAGTCCATGTCTCTGTTAAATAGTGGCCAATATAAATAATGAAAACTGGCTTCGATCCGGATCTTCGAAAAGAAAGGAACATGATGATACGCTTCATTTAGGCAGTGCTAATAGTTCAGAAGCTGTGTGTGAAGAAATATATAAACTATAGTGCCATTAAAGAAATATCTAGTCCTAGTGGTAGCTATTCAAAGAAAAAATACTTTCGTAAATATGATAAGAGTTATTTGGAACTTGGATTTACTTGGTGTGGCAATGAGAGCGAACCAAAATCTCAGTGCGTTGTTTGTTACGAAGTGCTTTCAAACGAGTGTTTGAAACACGCGAAATTGAAACGGCACTTAGAGACGAAACACGCAAGTGTAAAAAGTAAACCTGTCGGATTTTAAAATAGGCGGAGTCTAAAACTTTTTATATCGTCATTTGGAAAAACAAATAAAAAAATTAATGCAGAAACATACCCGATTTTCAGTAAGTAAAAATGCAATTTGGCACGCTCTATTATTGGTATATGACGTACAGTACGTGCCATTTCAATGTGCAGACTGGGTGTCGACAAAACTATTAAGAAAGTCATCAATACAGGAAAAAGTTCGGTACTTTGGTCCTCTGTTTTGAATTCAAGTGGTCCCTGGATGGGTTACAGGCTCGGCACCAGATATGCAGGGAAAAGATGGCGAGAAACGCCAGCCACGTTCATAGTGTTTTAAATCTCTCTTTTGTTGTTGAGAGTATAGCGGGAATTGGGTAGACGGGTAGGGTAAGAAATTTCATAAAATATTAGTACTGGGAGAAAAAATTAAAGACGATTGCCATGTATAATTTCCAAACTCTGAGATTTTCAGCTATAGTGTGATACGCAATTCGTGTGAATTTTATTTTTTCTTCGGGGTTTTTTTTAAGGACCACAAGGACAGAACTCGAGGACCGCAGGTGGTCCGCGGACCATAGTTTGAGAAACGCTGGCCTATACTACTACTGCTGCTGCTGCTTCTACCGCTACCGCCATCACTGCTACTACTGCTGTCAACACAACTCTTGATTTTGCTACTACTTCTGCTTCCACCGCTGCTGCGGATGATGCAGTATTACCTGTTGTTGTTATCACTATCACATTCACTTTCAACCATTTCACTTTCATGGATCTTTTTATATAGAGCGTGTATTAATTGGCAAGTTATGAGATCTTTCATTCGCTTCTGGTTTTAGCTAGTCAAGTATGATACCCCAGGGGAAATAACCTGTTCTAGGCTTACAAACAGATGTCTCCACAGGTCAGCATCTCGAGGAAAAGGTGGAGCGTAATATAACTGAAAAATAAAAACAAGAATTGCACTATACATCATTTAAACTCAGTGGCGCCTCGTGAACTTGTGGATTGGGAGAGCTGCAGTAGATTTTGCTACATACAAATTTCACTTCTTGATACCATTACTAATCAGTATAGGACAAAAATAAATGCTCTACATATAGAAAACCAAAACTTCCTGACTTAGTTGGGAGATGTCTGTGGCATCATTTGCTAATCGCTAAAAAAAAACTAATACCATCGATTTCAGTCTGAATTTCTGATCGGCAGACATTCAACTTGCAATCTACCAGTTCATTCTGAATTGTCTTAGAATTACCTTTAAACAGTGGCATGTTCCAAATGATTTTTGAGAGACTCGTTTAGATCACTCACAAACTGTAGCAACCCACGAAATACACCAGAGTCCTTCGAATCATTTTTTCATCATGTCCCCTAAGGGGAAGTTCATATTGGCCACAAAATTTGATACAATCAATATTTTTTAAAATAATTTCACGATTTTTCTCACTTCTTGATTATGTTTGAGAATGTCTGTTCTGTTCGTTTCACTTAATTGCGCAGTAATATTAGTTTTGCCTAACATTGCCAATGAAACAACATTTTTCAGGTGAGATTGCGAAGATTCATGCTTTTTAATTTTTAGGGGCAAATGTCCTAAATCTGTCACACCATTCCTAGTCTATGCAGTATCGCCACCGAAGAGGAGGCAACCACAAATGCTCAGCGTAAATTTCATTGTTATACTTCCTTACATATATGTTCTATTTCGGCTGGATGAAGCTTGAGCAAGATTTAAGTCGGGTAACGAACGACCCTTTAATTTCACTTCATTACATCAATTTTTCTTCGCAAGGAAAAGTTGAGAAAAATAAAATTAATATTCTGTAATTCACACACACTCATGCTTGCACATTTGCATTGGTTAAGTTACGGTACTAAAATGTCACACCAAAGCAACACTCAGATATACTGATGCTCAACAATTTTCTAAAACTGGAAAATAAGTTTCTTTCGTATCAAAAGGATTATACTCGTGCAATCATTTTGAGGTTCTGCTGGATATATACATAATAATAAGGCAAAAGAGAATATTAATTTCGTTATATTAACTCGACAAGATTCTACAACAATAAGTATGTGAAGAGAAAATAAAAATTTTGTCATTAAGTTTCAAGGGAATAGAGAATCCATTTGACGTAGCATTACAATAGCGGTGTGGAAGGGGAGGAAAGATTTTGGCTCTGCAAGCCACTGCAGCGAAATATGGGTTTTAAACAGCGGCAGTTTCCCTCTGCTTCCCTTCACCTCTCCACCTCCTGACCTTGCAAGACACACTCTATGATCTGTCCCACCCTGCAGATCCCAGGACGACTTTGAATGCAGTGTCAATTCCAGTACAGTCGACGCGCAAAAAGATTATGCATAAGATAATAGTACATATTCTCGGCCAGATGAAATATAAAGCAATTTACCAATAAAAGTTGTAACAATTATTTTTATTTTCCTGTCAAAGCAGGGAGTGCTGCAGCTCTGCAGCTCTTATGGACGAGCCGCCCCTGTTTAAACTTCTACATATGAGAGAAAGAGGAAGATGATGACATTGTTTTCATAATTAAATATTAGCAATCAAGATCTAAAATACAATTGTTTTATTTAACCGCTTCCAACGTTAACAACAACACACAAATATCTTTAAAAATTCCATTACACTTTCTAATCATTTAAAAATGGCTGCAGAGTTCATTTTTAGTGTAAAAATGTCTTTGGATAAGGAGAGACAAAATTTAAAAGCAATTAAAAGGAATGTTCAGACAGCTGCATGTGACCAACAGCACATTAAACTAAAAAGGAATTAAATTAATTCAAACTAAAAAAATGTTCTATCTTACTTGGAAATAAAACATAAAAAAGATTCAGAAGTACTAAAATGCCGGTTATCACATTCCAACTTGTGTATAAAATGTGAGGGTGATCGGTTTTGTTTACAATCTTATGGTGTGTGTAGTCTGTATTATAAAACATCTGTCCACGTGACTTTATTTCGTTGCACGCATGCGCACAAAAATCCATTCACTGCGTCACAGCCCACATGAACTGTTGTCCCATCTGTTTCACCAAATCCGGACATTTTCTTGTTATAATTTCGTTGTAGTTCGTGCACCATTCATTCATCTTGTGCGACACCCCTTCCCCTAGGCTCGTACTGTTTTCAGAGCTCGTCGTGCTTGGGACCGGAGAACTCGTCGTGAGAGATGTACCCATTCTTGTCCTTGTCCTCATGCTGGAAGATCTCCTCAACCAACTTATCGTGGTCCTCCAACATCCTCTTAACATCCTCGCTTTCTGCAGCCCCTTCTTGGTCGGCGGCTACCATCTGCTTCTTCAAGTATTCACTCACCTGAAATAAAGAAAATATTAACACTCACTTTCATAAACAGTGCATTAATTTACATACATTTTCTCACTAGAATATTACACAAAGAAAAAGTGACAGGGGATTTGAGGAATTTCTTATTATTGCATGTAACATCATACAGAAATTAGAGTAAAAGGAATTAGGATTAATAAATACAATTTGCTGTATGATTTTTGTGTGCCTAATGAACGGAATGAAATGGGCTAGGAAGAAGTCAATAATAATAATAATAATAATAATAATAATAATAATAATAATAATAATAATAATTCATTTCTTTATTATAATATTAATGTGCTGGTCAATAGGCATGGGCCAATGATATCCCAGCACAAGTAATACAATAATAATATCCTACAGAATAAACAGAATTAAATTTTGAATACAATTAATTTACAATAATAATAATAATAATAATAATAATTTGGACTCTTACTTTGAGAGAGGAACAGAGATTAAGGGTGTCTGAGAATAAAGTTCTTAGGAAAAGATTTGGGGCTAAGAGGGATGAAGTTACAGGAGAATGGAGAAAGTTACACAACACAGAACTGCACGCATTGTATTCTTCACCTGACATAATTAGGAACATTAAATCCAGGCGTTTGAGATGGGCAGGGCATGTAGCACGTATGGGCGAATCCAGAAATGCATATAGAGTGTTAGTTGGGAGGCCGGAGGGAAAAACACCTTTGGGGAGGCCGAGACGTAGATGGGAAGATAATATTAAAATGGATTTGAGGGAGGTGGGATATGATGATAGAGAATGGATTAATCTTGCTCAGGATAGGGACCAATGGCGGCCTTATGTGAGGGCGGCAATGAACCTCCGGGTTCCTTAAAAGCCAGTAACTAAGTAAGTAAGTAAGTAAGTAATAATAATAATTATTATTTATTTATTTATTATAATATTAATGTGCTGGTCAACACCCATGGGCCAATGATATTCCAGCACAAGTAATACAATAATAATAGGCTACAGAATAAACAGAATTAAATTTGGAATACAATTAATTTTATAATAATAATAATAATAATAATAATAATAATAATAATAATAATAATAAATTTGAAATAAGTAAATTAAACTGTAATTAGGCTGACCGGACGTCCCCGATTTCTGGGGACAGTTCCCGGTTTTGAGTTGCTGTGCCCGGGGAGCAAATGTCCCCGTTTTGTCCCCAGAAGCTTTGATTTTGTTTCAATAAAACTTATATTTAAGTATCGTGATGGAACTGCTGCGATTCAAGCACATTTCTGAACCTTCTCAGTATCAGACAGAAGAACCGGCGAGCACAATAGAGATATTCTGCACTCTTTGGGAAGATTTATTTTTTTATTTTATTGGGTTATTTTACGACGCTGTATCAACATCCAGGTTATTTAGCGTCTGAATGAAATGAAGGTGATAATGCCGGTGAAATGAGTCCGGGGTCCAGCACCTAAAGTTACCCAGCATTTGCTCGTATTGGGTTGAGGGAAAACCCCGGAAAAAACCTCAACCAGGCAACTTGCCCCGCCACCTGGTTTCGCAGCCAGACGCGCTGACCGTTACTCCACAGGTGTGGACCTTTGGGAAGAACATGACATCGTTATCTTTGGTCGTCTTAGCATTCGCGTTGCGTGGAAGCGTTAGAACTGCCGCAACGTCCATTTGTAAGCAGTTCAAAACTGAGACATTTTGTGACAAACCAACAGGTGAAGAGTGGTATGATATTTTTCAACATCTCAAGAAAAAATTAATTCCGTTGAAAATCTTCTCAGAATAGTGTCATTAATCATGTGTCTTCCAGTCAGTGATTCATCAATTGAAAGACATTTCTACACAGTGAACTCAATCTGAACTGATATAAAGTCAGAAAAAAAAGTTGAAACAGTTAAAGCTGTATAGGAATGAAAAGATCCTTACAAAGATACATTCTTCAGACAAGTACTTGTAAAATGTGTGTGTTAGAGTTCAGTGTGTACAATAGGCCAATCATGTGGAAGATTTCCATGCATGCATCAGTAATGAAATTGAATTCTTAGTAGCTATAATTATCTATATACAGGAGTTACGTGTATTTATGCATTTAATTCAAACCTTTAAGATACTCCATAAATTTAATGTGCGAAGTTCTATCATTGTATCTACTGTTACATGTATTTTCTACAACATTTCAACGGAGAGTGACTAGGTAAGCGTTTGTGGTTTTTCTTGAAATTACCGATCTCCCCTACTGGACCATAAAAATATGGTCAGCCTAACTGTAATGTTAATCACTGGATGCATATAAATAAAAAAAAAATGACAATAAGAATAAAAATAAAAATAAACATAAACAATCTTGAACGAAGAATTTTTCTCTAATCTATTATATATTATAATATGAGAATAATAGTGATGATACAATGAAAATTAAGTATAATTTCTGAAAGAATACATAAGTGATAAGTCATTGCGGACTCTCCTTATGGGAATGGACTCGTTAACATTGTTGAGGTTATCGAATATGACGTAAGCATTTCCATGGCAACCCAATCGAATGACAGTGTAATTTCCGTTTCATAAAATCATTTTATTTTTTCTAATAAAGTACGTCGAGATATACGATACACGACAAAAAAATTGCTGCTAGAGTATTGTAAATTAAGTGTAGTATTGTTAGCAATCATGGCCATAATAATAATAATAAATTTATTATAATATTATTGTGCTGGTTAACGGCCATGGGCCAATGATAGCCCAGCACAAGTAATACAATAATAATACAGAATAAACATAATTAAGTTTTGAATACGATTTATAATAATAATAATAATAATAATAATAATAATAATAATAATAAATTTGAAATAAGTAAACTAAATTGTAACGTTAATCATTGGATGCATATAAATAAAAATAAAAATAACAACAAGGATAGAATAAAAATAAAAATGAACAATCTTGAACGAAGAATTTTTCTGTAATCTATGATATATTATACTATGACAATAATAGTGATGATACAATGAAAATTAAGTTTAATTTCTGAAAGAATACATAAGTCAGTGCTAAGAGCAAGGTTATTTCACTTCCACCTTGTATATGCGGACTCTCCTTATGGGAACGGACTCGTTAACACTGTTGAGTTTATCGAATATGACGTAAGCATTTCCATGACAACGGAATTCGAATGACAGTGTAATTTCCGTTCCATAAAATCATTTTATTTTTTTGTATTGAAGTACGTCGAGTATATACGCTGCTACAGTATTGTAAATTAAGTGTAGTATTGTTAGCAATCATGGCCATACAGATTTCCTTACTTTATTGCATAGTTACAATCCAGTGCCGTCCCTTGCAAGGTCGACTCAAGAGATATGTAGGTTCAGTCAAAGTAATAGCTAATCATTCAACGTTGTGCTTGTTGAATAATGACATATTAACACACAGCACTAAGGAAGCACTAAATGCTATTACTGTACTGTCGGTTCAACGCTTGTACATATTTCCATAATACATTAAAGCATCTGAAATTCTGTTTCTGGTATTTCCTTTATTATCAGCATTCTTGTTTTCCTTCAAGTGTAGTATTATCAGCTGTCAAAACGATTAGAACTCTCGTATGCTTACTACATACCTAACGGTAGTATCCGGTAGGGAAATACAACAGTGGGTCCCATGGTAGTCGATTTACAGTACAGTACGATTATTTAGTCCTGAAAGCCACCGACAATGTGCGCCTGGGTCAGGCGAGTCCATTTACTTACGCCAAGGGGTGTTCGGGTTAGTCAATCGCTTGCATTCAGAGCGATCGGATGCCACACGTGCGGTAGAGTGGTGTGTTTCCAGTACAGTTAAGGCCCATTCACAATGAAAATTAAACATAACCGTAACATAAACACAGAAGTTTGCGCCCAGGCTACCAAATGGGATCATTCACAATGATTCACATAAGCATTGACATAAACATTACCGTAAGACGTTAACATGAAAGTTTGCAAACTCCAAATTTTCATGCTTATGCTTACGTGATTTGCAAACAGAACACAATCGTGGAGCGCTGAAGTATACGACAGAATATGAGAAAATGGCGTCGTTGTTATGTTTCCATGGTTACCAAGTATGTTTGCGGTTATGTTTATGTTTCCATCGTGAATTATGGTATGACTTCTTGATTTTACCGTAACGTTTATATTCGTAAGTTAACGCTTACGTTATGTTTAATTTTCATTGTGAAAGAGCCTTTAAGCTGTACTGCATTTCTTTACCGACCGGTCGCTCTTATCTCGACTCCGGAGCTCTCCCCTCTACTCCTATTACTTCCCCTCTTTCGCGTCGCCGAGTCAGGACTAAATAATCGGTCTGTACGTAAAATAACCCTGCCCCTGATAGAGGGCTACGGGCAAAATTTAGCGACTATTTCTCGCCTACGCACAATTTAGATGCTCAATAACATCTCCAATTGAAAGCATTATTAAATAAACCGTAACTACTACTATCAGCTGGTTGATAATTCTACATAAAATATTTGGCGCGTTGCTACTAAAGAGCATGCTCGAAGTTAATTGAGAAATAATGGTGATAACAATCAACTACAGAATGTAAACCAGTAAACGAATGATAAGATAAGTGAAACACCATAATGCAGGATCAGAAACAGACTTCAGTGTATTCCACCTTGTACTGCAATTTAACATTTAAAACGTTTCGGAGCTATGCACAGGTTCTATCATGAGGACAGATAGGTACGACCAGAGGGGTTACCTACTGTGTTGGGCTTGTTACGCCAGGCTACTCCAGGGAACTGAGCCTCATGGAATCTGTATTTTTTATTTTAGTAGGTTATTTTACGACGCTTTATCAACAGCTTACGTTATTTAGCGTCTGAATGAGATGAAGGTGATAATGACGGTGAAATGAGTCCGGGGTCCAGCACCGAAAGTTACCCAGCATTTGCTCATATTGGGTTAAGGGAAAACCCCGGAAAAATCTCAACCAGGTAACTTGCCCCCGACCGGGAATCGAACCCGGGCTACCTGGTTTCGGTCAGACGCGCTAACCGTTACTCCACAGGTGTGGATTGGAATCTGTATGTACTTAGTTTCGAAAAGTTGGACATATTAAATTTCAGGACGCGGTGGAATTAACAAAAGTCTATTTTTGATCACATTCATGGTGAAAGCCTAGGTGGAAAGGGATTAATTGGGGTCAGAAATGAATCAGAGTGGGGAGTTAAACATAAAAGTCTAATGTGGTCGTTTTGTGAACAGTTTTTGAGATCTTAGAATGTAGGCTTTCACAGCCGGCGTCATTAGGATTGGTATTATCCGGGCTAGAGGGCCATGGTCTGTTGGTAGTGTAACCAAACGTTTCGTCCACTACTCCGGTGAACATCTTCAGTGGCGTGGTACACGGAGCTGAGAGATCTGCTGTGTGTACCAAGGACGACTTATTAGTACCAAGTTGGTTCACACAACAGATTTCTCCGCTCCCGTGTATGACGCCACTGAAGATGTAACACGTGTTCAAGTAACAGAAACGGTTGAATTGCAAAAATGTGTACAGGCACAGTAACTAAACACGCCACAGAGAACATTAGTGGCTATGCATTTCCTTCTTCCACTCTACTCTTGCTTCAGACTCCTTCTATCTTCACTGAATCCACGATTGTCACGTCTTCCTGTTACACACTTTGTTACACATCTTCAATGACTTTATGATCAAACCGTAGATGTTACGCAACAAATCAAATCAACATTTGTTGATATCTGCTATACAACAATCCCCAATACCAGCTGTTCAATATCTTCCATTTTCCTGGAATATGCATTTCAAAATTAAACTAAAATGCTATGTTTCTCAAAATTCTTTCAGAAAAGACCACAATATGATATCAGATTTTCATGTTTAACTGACTGCCCTAATTCATTTCTGAAAAGAATACTATTTATTTCGCTATTTTCGTATAGCAAGTAAGATATTGGAAGAGTAAGTGCAAACGTTTTGATAGCTGATAGATAAAATCAATACGAACTGAAAATTCCTCCGGAACTTTTCCTTTCTCTAACAGTTCATCCTGTATTTAGTAGTACTGGCCTCTAAATCGGGCTAGCATGTTTCTCGAACGAATACAATATTTAAGCGCTTGCAGAAATAGACTCTCCGCAGAAAGGGGTAGCGTTCTATTCCTCCTAAAGACTTTCAATGAATCAGCCGCTCTCAGTTCCTTTACCTGGAAGTCCTTTTCCAAATGTATCAGAAAAAAAACCTCCCTGCTTTACACTGTTCTTTTTAATTAAGAATTGATTAGACGTCAGGAGTGTTAGAGTAATTATGAATTTACTGTTTCCACTGTCGAAAACTGTATCTGTTGATTAATCTATCTCTAATTTGCTATCTTTTAATGCCATTCATTTAATGCTACGGAGCTGTGAACACAAGTTTTCGTTTAAGGGGTTAGGTACAGCTTACAGCAGTAAAATGTTTGGAAATATTCAACATTTTTTTCCTCCATTAACTGCATCTTGTATAATAATGAAAATTGGTATGTGTAAAACACTGTCGTTAGAAAATAATTGCAGCATTGAGATATAGGGACACCATTAAATTAATGAAAGTTGTAACAATAACAAATGAATATACAAAAATTAAATATTACAGTTGAGAAATTGTTAGGGGATGGAATCTGAACTCCTGTCCCGAATATTCATTATCCATCCCAATAGATAGCTTATCAGTTAAGTATAAATTTTATTAATAAATGAAGACAATATCAATCACATTTTTAAATGCTAATTGTAAGGAAGTAATACATTTTAAATGACATCAAGAGCAAGCTGTGAGCTTATCTTACAAGAATTTGCACAAATCTGTTCCTGAAATGAAATACCTTGGTAACATTCTAAGATAAACTATTGTGGCGAAACACAATACAGACTAACTAACACTAGGTAAAGTTTTGTACATTAAAATACAACTAATAAAATACCGCAAAAATAACAGACAGGAACTTATATTGCTTGGGGGATCTTTCGCACTAACTTGCGATTTCGTCTTCCTTGTTGTAGTCTACACTCAAGACCACTATCTCTCAGCGACTTTCGTGACACATCTTTTCACTTATTAATATTAATTTGTCGGGATCTTTCTTTTTTAGGTTTATTTAGTCGATCAATATCTACCGTAGAAATCGTCACTGTTTTGCAATCGTCCATTTTACGTAATAGATCAACCGAAACCTGATACACAGAGTTCAAGTACCCAATATTCGTAAAGAGAACAAACTCCCATACAATAACTCCCGATACGATGTAAACAACTGGATACGCTAGATATGTAGTGACATAAACCGTTGTTCCAACCAAGAAATTCATGGTTGTAACTCTGACACAGATATTGAAAAACAATTTTTGTGACAGCTGTGTAAGAGTAGTCTATACACAGCATTATTCCATTACTTACTTACTGGCTTTTAAGGAACCCGGAGGTTCCTTGCCGCCCTCACATAAGCCCGCCATACGTCCCTATTCTGAGCAAGATTAATCCAGTCTCTATCATCATATCCCACCTCCCTCAAATCCATTTTAATATTATCTTCCAATCTACGTCTCGGCCTCCCCAAAGGTCTTTTTCCCTCCGGCCTCCCAACTAACACACTATATACATTTCTGGATTCGCCCATACGTGCTACATGCCCTGCCCATCTCAAACGTCTGGATTTAATGTTCCTAATTATGTCAGGTGAAGAATACAATGCGTGCAGTTCTGTGTTGTGTAACTTTCTACATTCTCCTGTAACTTCATCCCTCTTAGCCCCAAATATTTTCCTAAGCACCTTATTCTCAAACACCCTTAACCTATGTTCCTCTCTCAAAATGAGAGTGCAAGTTTCACAACCATAAAGAACAACCGGTAATATAACTGTTTTATAAATTCTAACTTTCAGATTTTTTGACAGCAGACTGCATTAAAAAAAATCGAATTTGAAAAATTGTAACATAGACTGTTATTGGGCCCAACGCTTCAATTAAAAACTTTAAAGGCATCAAAGAACTCAACAAACTAGCACTACATACCGCCTTGATACTATTCCGAGCCAATATGGAACCAATGCTAATGTATGGAATAGAACTTATTTGAAATCAACTAACGATCTCGGACCTGAACGTCATGGAAAGAGTCAAAAGCAAGATTCCTGAAAAGAATTATCGGAGTCTCAAAGTGGACACCATCGACACTAATACACGAGCCGTTCCTGATAGAAGACCTTACGCTAACAGTTGTCTTCTATTTTTCAAGAGATGGAGCTTCTTAGGTAAAGACAAGAACAAAAAATCCTCTAGTTCAACAAAACAGATGCCATTGTGGACCGTAGCTAGACAGGTCCAAATGACATAAGCAGCGCATGGCATCACATGGTTTCCACCACAAGCTACGTAAAAAAAGAAGTAAAATAAAATATTTCCACGAACCCTCACCGAGGAATGCGTATGCAGTCTTTATGACAGACTCTGTTGTTACTACCATCACGCCAGTGTATAAAGAGAACTAAACTCCTAATGGAATACAGCAGCCGCGGCGAAAATGCGACTCACGAGCACATTGTGGCTCGCAGTGCTTTTCTCTCGCTTCCTACCTACAACCCCCACCCTCTTACTCACTGGAGTCAAACTCCGTTCTATTTGTATTTGTCTCGGACCTGCGAGTGGCGTATCGTCGCAATATCTCTCTCGAAACCATGTACCTCTACAAAAAACGAAAGTTTCAAGTAGGATGGGAGGATGCATTCTTTTGCTTACAATATGATGAAAATATTAAATGTATGATTTGTTCACAAATATTACTAGGAAAACGGTTGTATAACATAAAACGGCATTATAAGTTACTACATGTTACTGATGAAACATTAAAAGGTTAAGTGTTGTTATTATTGTTATTATTATTATTAATTGTTAAAAAATCGCACTATCCTAAATGGTTTTCAAACGATTTACGTCAGCTTATTAAGAAAAAAAATAAAGCTCATAAAAATTACAAAAAATATAAAACTGATCATCATTATCAAATTTTTTCTAATTTTAGAAAACAAGTCAAAGCCATGATTAAATCTGATAAATTCAAATGGTTACAATCAATTGATGATAACCTAAAGCATGAACCAAATAAATTTTGGAAATATGTAGAAACTTTTCGAAAAACAAATAGTAATCCCACAGAACTAATAATAAATGGCGTTCACATCACAGATGAAAAAAAAATTGCAAATGCATTTGCTTGTCAATTTAAATCTGTTCAACAAAATTGTAACTCTAATTTTATTACTTATGATTCTAATATCACTGACTGTTTGTCCCTGCCTAATATTACATTCGATGATGTAAATAAAGCTATTAAAAAACTAAAGCCTAATAAATGTAAAGGTACTGATAGCATTCCTAATTTTATAATCAAGGGTTGCTCTAATATTCTCTTGCCTGTTTTAACTTTTTTATTCAATCTTAGCTTAAAAACAGGAATTTACCCGTCACTTTGGAAGGAAGCATCCATTATTCCAGTTTTCAAAAATGGTAATAAAAATAGTGTTACTAATTATAGACCCATTTCTATCCAAAACAATTTTTCTAAAATTTTTGAAAAAATTATTCACAAACACATTTCATTTTATGTCAAAATAAGATCAATTCGGCCCAACATGGATTTACAAGAGGGAAATCTACAACTACTAATTTAGTTTCCTATCTTAATCTCATAATGCCTATAGTTGAAAATCAAGGTCAAATTGACTCAATTTATTTTGATTTTAGCAAAGCATTTGATGTTGTTCCTCACAAAATGTTATTAAATAAATTAAGTAATTTTGGTCTCTCCACTAACTACGTTAATTGGTTTGAAAATTATTTAACAGATAGACAGTCTTGTGTTCGACTAGGTAATTCTCTCTCGGTTCCATTTAATAGTTTATGGGTGTTCCTCAAGGGTCTACATTGGGACCTCTCTTATTTTTATTATTTATAAATGATATAAGAAAAAGAATAAGTTCTAGCTGCCTTTTATTTGCGGATGATCTCAAAATCTTTCGCAAAATTAATAGTTTGGTTGATTGTCAAATTCTTCAAAATGACATTAATTCAATTTCACAATGGTCTGTTGAAAATGGAATGAAAATTAATCAATCCAAAACTTCTGTTATTTCCTTTTCACGGAAAACTATCTCCCTAAAATTTAACTATTCTCTCAGTAATGTCGTAATTACTAGGACAGATTGTATTAGAGATCTTGGTGTCCTACTTGATTCAAAATTATATTTCCATGATCATGTGCAATATATTTATACCCATTCGTTAAGAATGCTTGGTCTAATTAGGTCTATAACTTATTCTTTTTCCACTCCTATGTGTTTATTAATTTTATACTATACGTTGGTTAGATCCAAGCTTGAATATGCATCTGTTGTATGGAACTCCATTACTTCCACTGACTCGGCTAAATTGGAGAATATTCAAAGAAAATTTATTTCCTTGTGTTCTTATAGATTTTTACCAAATTCCGATTATAACTATGAGATTAAATGCAATTATTTCAATTGCGGTTGTTTGTTCAGCAGACGTCAGGATCTTGATTATTTATTTTTTGCAAAGTCATTAAGGGTGATATTGATTGTGAATCTTTCATAAGCAATATCAGTCTTCGTATTCCTGCTAATGGTTTAAGATTTCATAAATTGTTTTATAATAAGAATCCTAAATCTCTGTCTCCGGTCTGCAGATGCATTAAATATGCTAATTTGCATGGATTCAACTTGGATCCATTTAATGTGTAGTATATCTTTGAGTTTTTAACTCACTGATCTTATTTAATAATTATTTGTCCATTTTATTTCTTGCATTTGGTCAATTGATTAATGTAGACTATTCCATTATTTCAATTATCTCATTGTACTAATTTTATAATTTTATAATTATTATTTGATCATTGATTATGTAGACCATTATATTGTTTGTATTTCATCTCATTGCCATTTTCTATCATTCATTCTCATCATCATTTGTTGTTTTGTTCTGTTTTGTATCGTGCAAAACTGTAATTGGCCTTGTGCTGTTGTTTTTGCACGTTAATATTCTAAATAAATAAATAAATAAAAATAAAAATTATTATTATTATTATTATTATTATTATCATCTCTGTACGTCGATTCTTTTACAGCAGATGTACGAATAACGCGGTTAGATTTTAAATTTAAACTCACAGATTTACAATGTGACGTTAAATGAAAGCTAGATCTAAGGACTTGACAGATATTGAACTTTTCAAATCTTTGGAAAAAAATAATATTTGAAGCTTCGTTCTTTCGCTTGCTCTGTTGAAGCCATGTTCGCTGTAACTTACGTTTGTGAAAAATTATTTTCAACAATGAAAATAGTAAAAATCAAATTTAGATCACGACTGACAGACAAATACCTTCGTGATCAACTACGATTGGCAGTAAGTGACATAATTCCTGATTTTGAAACTTTGTCGCAGAGACATTCTGAAGACAGTTAATTTTAGGTTGTGATTATGTGTCCTATGTTTTCTTGTTCATTTCTTTCTTCGTTACACGTCCTAAACATTAACTTTCCCTTCGGTTGTCCGCCTCCCTCCATAGGTGCTATGCACGTTGCAGCTTACACAGTGGCTCGGCGCACCATGGCCTTTTCGCCACGGCTGGAATACAGCAAAGAAGGTGCAGTGACCTATCATGCACATCTACCTACCTATCCATTTATCCATCCAACCACCGATTTATCTGTCTATCTGTCCGTTCGTTCGTTCATATGTCTATCGTTGGTATTTTTAAATTTCATCTTAATACTAGTTAAGCTAAAAGAAAAAAACTGGAGCGCGTAAAACACTACTAGATTCGAAATGCATAAGCGACTTATATTCCTTTCATTGTCCTCTACTACTCAATGAAATATTTGCAGTTATTTCCCTAATCCCAGGCCCGATTTAGGTGTAGTCCCGCTCCTAAGCAGTGCTAAAATTTATCGCCTCTCAACTTCCACAAGCAGTTTATAAGCAGCTATTATACAGGTCACGTTTAGTTTAAATTAGATTTATATTATATTTGTATTCTATAATTTTGAAATATATATAGTCCTACTTTTCACGTGCGATATTATCCTTCTCTAGTGTTAATATTATATTATATAATTCCATTGCCGCTGTAATTTAAATTTAAGTTCCTATTTTATTTTACTTATTTATTTTTATTATTATTATTTTTTTATTTTCTATATTTATCTTATATTAATAATGTATTATATAATTTCTGTAACTGTAATTTAAATTCTATTTCCTATTTTATTTTATATTCTCTTATAGACCTATTAATATTATATCTGAACTGCGACCGAACACGAGCGCTGCTCATTCGGTCTCAAATTTTGTTAATACTACTGTATCTCCTGTTTTATATTGTTTGTATTATTTTATTTCTATTTCTCTTGTTTGTTTGTAATTATATTCTTTATTGTGTATATTTAAATTAAATGAAATATTACAATTCATCATCATCATCATTATCATCGCCGCACTACAGCCACACATGGGCCTTGGCGTCCTCAACAATTCTTTTCCATATTTGTCTTTCCTGTGCCTTCCTCCTCCAATTTCTCACTCCCAATGCCACCAAGTCATCCGTCACGCCATCAAACCATTTGAGTTTAGGTCTTCCCTTTTTCCTATCACTCCAGTTTCATTAAAAAGCAGCTTCTTGGCCATTTCGTCTTCCCTCATTCTCATGAGATGACCAAGCCATCTTATTCTTTCTGCTTTTATAATCGCCACTATATCCGGTTCTTCATATAATTATTGATATAATTCCCGGTTAAACCTTCTTCTCCATATTCCTCCCTCTTTAATCGCTCCATATATTCTTCTTAAGATCTTTCTTTCGAGAGTTCCCAGAGAATTTTCCTCTCTTTTTGTCAGTGTCCAAGTCTCCGTTTCATAAATCAACAACGGTCTCATCATTGTTTTATAAATTCTAGTTTTAATCGTACAAGAAACATTCTTATTAAAATTCATAAAACAATAAATTACTGGAATCAAAATACTTGCATCTTGCTTGTGAATTATAAAGATTTTCTTCTCACTTTTTTCACAGAGAAAGCATTGATGATGTAATCTAAGTCGACCTAAAGAAGCACATCAGATTCGATGCAAAGAAACATATTCAAACTTATTCATGTTGAAAGAAAGCTGATTTGTGAAAGGCACGCTGTGGTTTATTTTTAAACACCCGCTTTGTTGGTGAAATAATTATTACGCTGGGTTAAATCCAAAATCTCTCCGCAGTGCATATGAAGAGAAGGCATATTATATCACTGTTGATAGTGATTCGTCCGTCGGATGGGGACGTTAAGCCTGGCGGCCCTCTTGATGCTATTCGACAGGAGTAGGCTATGTGCCGGCACCGGGTTTCCCCTTCTCCCTTCCTCATCTTCATCTTCAACATCATCATCATCATCATCATTCATTCCAGATACTACACTTACACATACAATCACCTTAGTACATGACATAACTCTCCACAGATACACATCATGTACAGCGTGACCCGCCGAAGTGGTGTACAACTAGAAAACGGGTCACAGTTCTGCCATCTATCCGCAATATGCGGAACCCGAATCACGCAAGTGAAGTGGGTAGGTATTGGATACACACACACACAGTATTTTTTACTTCGATAGGAAATATAAAGTAAATTGAAAAATAAACTCCAACTCTTTGCGGAATAAACTTTTCATATCTAATTATATAGTGCATATGTGGAAAGTGATTAAATAGTATTGTTGTTGTTACTATGCATAGCGATAATATAATAAATTCACATCCAATTTTATTTTCAACAATGCATTGTTGTTTATACAAGCAGTTAAATTTAAGCAGTTTCATAATATAATAACGTGATACCAGCATTACAATGTAACTATGCAGCTGCACACTTTCCTTTCACTCTCTCCGCGACAATGCGATAACAAAACAATCCCCAACTTCCACAAAGTCTTCAAGAACAAACTTCAGAAAACATTTACCAACAAATGTTTTAAAAATAAATTTCACTGTAAAATGAAAATGAATGAAGAAAAATGAAGAGAGAGAGAGAGAGAGAGAGAGAGAGAGAGACAATGCCGCCCCCCCCCTGGAAACCGCCGTCCTAGACAACAGCCTAGGTTGCCGTAAATCCGGCACTGCCTAATCCTTGAATAAATGTGTTCTAATACGTGTTTGTCTACAAGAATTTTCGTATCTATTACAGACCTATCTACAATACATTCTTTTATTTATTTTTTCCAATCAACGGGAATAGGGAATTAAATCTAAAAATAAAAGGGAGAAGCATTTAGGACTTTTTTTAATTGGCTATTTAACGTCACTCTATCAACTAGTCGGTTATTTAGCGCCAAAGAGATTTGTGATAGCGAGGTGGTATTTGGCGAGATGAGGCCGAAGATTAGACATAAATTACCTGACATTCGCCTTACAGTTAGGAAAAACCTGGGTGGGGGGAAAACCGAACCAGGTAATCAGCCTAAGCGGCAATCGAACCCGCAGTCCACACCTGTGGAGTAACGATCAGCGCGTCTGACCGCGGAACCAGGTGGCCCGGGTTCAAATCCCGGTCGGGGCAAGTTACCTGGTTGAGGTTTTCTCCGGGGGTTTTCCTCAACCCAATACGAGCAAATGCTGGGCAATTTTCGGTGCTGGACCCCGAACTAAGTTCATCTTCATTTCATTCAGACGCTAAATAACCTGAGATGTTGATACAGCGTCGTAAAAGAACCCAATAAAATAAATAAAAAGTCGAACCCGCGTTCGAACGCAATTCCGGATCGGCGGGTGAGCGTTTCAGCCGACCGAGCTATGCCGTTAGCAAAAATAAGTTTACAAGGCGCGTAGCGTTAGGGAAATTGAGGTTAGACTAACTGGAATGATTGTAGAGTATTTCATTTCTATCAGTTGGTAACTCCATATCAGTTGACAGTGCATCACCATCTTGGCGACAATCGCCAGTTACGGACGAAGGAGGAGTTTATGCTGTTATTGGAATGCGAAGAAAGTGTTAGCCACAAAAATTCATCATCGGTTGGTGAAAATCAATGGAGAAAGTGTGATGAGTCGTCGAAATGACGAGTGGCTGTAAACGCCGTATCAGGCTCACAACATGTCACGACAAAGAACTAATGAACGTGCTATACTGAAGAACACAAGGTTGACAATGAACTATCTTCAGCGTGATTTTAGTCTCTCAAATCGTATCACAGCAAAGTCTTTCTCTTTGGACATGTATTCCAGCCGACCCTCCATCTTTAACTGGCGTTGGCGGATGTCATCAAGACCGTGCTGCTAAGTACAGCTAACTAACATGACTTTACCAACTGACAGAAGTGAAATAATCAAATCAATCTAGCGTCAGTTTTACTGACGGTACACGCTTTGTAAACTTACTTTGGTATGTCCCTCGTACGCCATGGTCGCCCAGAAGAATTGATGTAACCGTTAAAGACTGAGATAGGACAATGGTTATCTCTGATAAAAAAAAACACAATAAAAGTCATCATGGAAATTATGTCAGTTGCAGTTGAAGGCTTACTCTGTGTTTAGGTAACAAGAACTAGAAATGGAGCCTACACGTGTCTCGAGTACTGTCTGTATAAAACAAGTCTTCCTCACCTCCTCTCTGGACAGCATTAGGTCCTTGTCGGCGTCGATTTCCTTGAACACGTTCACTGGTGGAGGGGTGTCACCGATGTTGATCAGGTCTACTTCAAAAGTGAGGGTGGCACCTGCAACACAGTCATTACATCAATTGTATAGCCAAAGAAGAGTTAAACTCACGTAGTTATCTGTTTACAATATGAGTTAATAATACTTCCTGCAATATCTGCATCGGCTTGCAAGTTTTGTGTAAGTAGTAAAGGAAAGGAAAAATTCAACACTCAATATAAAACATGAGTTAAAGTGTGAAAAAAACGTCGTAATGGAGTTTATGTTGGCCAGATTATTTTTTCGCGTAGTATTGCCCTTTTTGTTTTTGGTCAGAGTATATCATCGCCACTATATGCGTAATAAGTAGACAGTGGATGCGGGATGACTTAAGCAAAGTGAAGTTGTTTCGTATCGGAGTATATGGCACGTGCCGCGCCGTCCGTCTTTTGTGTACCTGGCGAGTACAGCAGCGTACAAATATTTAGTATGCGTTGAATATGTTGTGCTCATCCATTCATAATGGCAAAACGTTAAATTCGCTCAGAGATACGAAATGCAATTAAGAAGTATGAGAGTGACATTTTATGTATTAACGAAGACAATATCGTGTGTAATGTATGTAAAATTGAAATAAAAACCAGAACAACTCAGGCTATAGAGAAACATTGCAACAGTACATCGCACAGGAAATGCGTTGAAATGAAATCTGAGGAACCATCTACATCATCGCCATCATCATCATCATTATCATCATCATCATTTAGTTGTGCGGGTCTAACGACACGTGCAACATGATGCTCACTACAAATATTCCTCTAAAGAAATTGAGTGATCCCCATTTTAGAGATTTTCTTCAGAAATTCTCTGGATACAAAAACTGTTAAGCGATAGGCGAAGACGATTCAGCTTCGACAACTTACGAGAATATATACTGTAGACGTTTACTGCAACGCTGGTAATTGCATCAATGATGACGAGGGGTGAACCTTGCAAGGTGTGTACTACAGTACGTTATTTTTATTTTCCTTCTGACTGTACGAAGATACAGTAGCATGTTGACGTCGTCTGTTTACGTTTAAAACCTGTTGAGCCAATGGTCTGAATGAAAAAATGTAACATATAGTAAATGTGCACCTACATTCAACGATAAGTCATCCCGCATCCACTATCTAGTAATAAGACTTATGGTTTTAGTTCTAGCCTATGTTCAGACCTAAGCGTAAGTCTGATGATTAATGTAGAGTACACAAGAAATCAATTCTTACAATATAGAAAACAAAGTTACAAAGCATTATTCCTGCATCAGTGCGTCATAAGGCCTCTGGGAGAATCGTACTGCAGTAAATTACCGAAACAGTATAAAGTTAAATATTGAGGTCAACGTTTAAGACAATACAGGGTCATTCACGAGGATTTACCGTTCTTTACGGATCTTACTTCCGAAGACATTCTGAGCAAAAAATGTCAAATAAACATGAGTCCTATTCTCAATATTTACAGAGTTACGTTTCGTTATTGAAACGCATTGCTGTGAACGCGTGATCTTGGTCAGCGTGCAGTCAGCAGCCAGCGCGAGCGCTACGGAAACCAAAGATAGCCGTATGCAGTTACGTACCGCGACGAGTGCCGTTCACAAGCGTGCGGCCAAGTGTACTCAAGCGGACGGCCACATTTTCTAAAATGTGTTGTACACTCTCCAAGACTGTAAATTAGAGTGCAAAATTGAACTGCAAATAATTAAGTCGGGGGAAGTGGTGTGATTTGTAATAATTGTTGTGATAAGTGCGGAAGAATAATGTTTTTATTTTATTTTAGTTGGTTATTTAACGATGCTGTATCAACTACTAGGTTATTTAGCGTCGATGAGATTGGTGATAGCGAGATGGTATTTGGTGAGATGAGGTCGAGGATTCGCCATAGATTACCTGGCATTCACTTTACGGTTTGGGAAACCTCGGAAAAATCCCAACCAGGTAATCAGCCCATGCGGGGATCGAACTCGCGCCCGAGCGCAACTTCATATCGGCAGGCAAGCGCCTTAACCGACTTGAGCGATGCCGGTGGCTAAGAATAATGTAATTTTCCAGTTAAAAAGAGAAAAAGATGTCTGTACGAAGAAACTAAGGAGTTCACAGCACATTTTTAGCTTCATAATAGTTGCAAATTAAAGAAATGATAGTCTACTTCTGAATGGTTCATTCTCTATTTGTATTATTCTTTTACCTTCAAAGTAAAGAAAAAACGTATTTTACAAACAACTTTAAATTAGTGTAGCTCTGAAAATATTGAGAATATAATTATATAATTTATTTCCAAGAAATACTCTGCCCAGGCATCCTCCAAAAACACAGAATAACAGACATATAAGAATAATAACGATTACAGTAAAATATATGAGTCAAATTGAAATGTGAACTAGAAGCTTAAATTTAAGAAATAATAAATTTGCACATATATTGTAACAATCACACACTAATGGATAGAAGGGGGGGGGGATTACGATATTCCGTATAAATGATTTTTCAGAATTGCCACTGACCCTTTACTGCTAGAAGTAATTATTTTTGGAATGATGTCATCGATTCCAAATGTTTTGATAGTGTTTACAGTTGATCGTGGGATGGTGCCCCTCGCTCCGATCATTAAACCATGTACTTCCCAAGTCCCTTCCATCTGACATTTTTCTCGAAAATACGGAATAGTAGGCTCATAAATTTGTTGTTTCTCTTTGTTGACCTCAGATGGTTGGGTCTGGCTCATCTCAAATCTAACAGTTGGGTCCAGTATAAAGCCTTTACTATTAGTCTTGTCTAGAGCCACGATGTCCGCTCTTCTAATTCCGCTGCCTTCAGACGCAACACAGTGCACCTCTTCATGGACTATGTTTATATGACTTTTTTGCTCAAAATGTCTTCAGAAATAAGCTCCGTAAAGGATGGTAAATTCTCGTGAATCACCCTGTATATATATTCCACCCAAAACTTCTCCCAACTCCGCAGTTCTGTTCATGGGGGAAACAAACCACCCGCCAAAAAGGATAGAAGTGAAAATAGACATCTGACAATTAATATGAGTCTGTATGCGCACGTATACAACATACTGGATTTTTTTTTCTCAACCTATGAAACAGTCATTAACAGCAAACTACACTTGGGCACATTCCACAGTAATGACCACTTGTGTAGACATTTCAAAATTATGCACTTCATTAAAACTCTCACGAAAGACACAAAAGCAGTTGAAGAACACTTGAACGAGGCTTTCCTGTACCGGCGGACGCTTCATAATTACACAACGGTCACTGCATTCCAGATCGCCATGTTAGCGGTTCGCCACGGCGCGCGGTGAAGTGGAAGTGCGGGAGAAATAATTGCGGTACAGGACTTCGCACTCGACAGATTTAACTAATAAATGAAAATTAAGTATTTCATCTATATCTACAAAGCACTGTTAGTCGAAGGGTTAGTTCGTCGGAATTCCAAGCTTCAACGGGACCAAATCCTGGCGAGTTTACAGCTTCTACCAAAAGTTTAAGGACACTCCTTCAAAAGTGATTTTTCACTCATGTCCTTATACTCACGTGAAACCCTCTGATGTTTATAGCAGGGATAAAATGCTGTGAAAAATTGAATTTTTTACTTCAAACCCAGTCTATCTTCCAAACTGTGGATTTATTTTATTGGGTTATTTTACGACGCTGTATCAACATCTAGGTTATTTAGCGTCTGAATGAGATGAAGGTGATAATGTCGGTGAAATGAGTCCGGGGTCCAGCACCGAAAGTTACCCAGCATTTGCTCGTATTGGGTTGAGGGAAAACCCCGGAAAAAACCTCAACCAGGTAACTTGCCCCGACCGGGATTCGAACCCGGGCCACCTAGTTTCGCGGCCAGATGCGCTGGCCGTTACTCCACAGGTGTGGACTCCAAACTGTGGATTATATAACAATTTTTCTGTTATTTATTTTATTTTATTTATGTCTATAACAGGTGAAAGCCCCAATTACAATAGACAGTACAGATTTGTTTTAAAAACACAGAATTGCATGTAACATGAAAAAAGAGATAAAACAGAAACAAATGCAAGATACAAGTGTAATTACAAATTAAAAATTAAAAATAAAAAAAAACAAATAGATATTACCTAAATAAAAGACACAGATATAGATATAAATGAAAAATACCAAATAAAAATAAATTAAAAAGAGTTAAGTATAGATATCATAGCCAAAAATGTAAAATGTAGCTATAATTGCAAATTACATAGTAAATTTAACACTATGTTAATAAATTCAGTATACAGTATTATATAGTAGGACTAATAGGCTTAATTTATTTATTTAATTAATTCACCACTACAGAACACGTGTTCCAACCAGCATGATACCTGACTACAACTACAACCAACATGCAACTAGAATCCAACATATCATGAAACCATTGCTGTATATAACTTTTTCTTGTACATATTGTACGATAACGAGAAATCTAAATACTGTTTATTTGATAGATGATTGTAAGTTCGAAGAATTAATAAAAGTGGAGACATTTTATGAGATTGTGTTTTTGATGTCTGTAAATAAAAGAGAGATCGCTTTCTCAAATTTGATTTACCAATATTGAAACTAATTAGCTGTAGATGATCAGGGTTGTCTATTAAACCATTTATGGTTTTGAACAAATACTTATTGAAAACTTATTGAAAAATTACATTTTGTGTAGGAAAAAATTAAATGCTCCAGAATGGGTTTACTTAGATCAGTGAATTTTGGGATAGAGTTAGACATATCTCAAAGGTTTCTTGTGAAATTATTACTTTTTGTTTAAAAAAATTGCGACAGTTCTTTCACGCATTATAATCTATATTTTGTTCTTTTTTCCTTTAGGAAAAAATGTTATTTTCTAAAATTCCTTTGTGTTTGAAATTAGCGATAAATTGACCCGGGAAGGTCACTGCCACTTATATCACAATACTGGAAGTTGGTAATACTGGTCAATCAGCTTATTCCCTCCATTTTTAGTAAAAAGCTGTGGAGTTTGCTACAACTGTGGGAAGGTTAGATTTCTTTCTTGAAACAGTGAAAATGGATCGAAATTTAGTCAGAGTGGACGTGAAGTGACAGATTATCCAAACTACAGGTAGTAACACCCACCTGTAGGCTACTTTGGATTTGGTCCTAAAGGTTCAGAGTTAATTTATAGTCAGTTTTTGCAAATCTAGCTTATAACTCGCTGTGAAGTTGATTTGAATAATTTAAAGGAAGAAATTTTTCCGGGGCCGGATATCGAACCCGGGACCTTTAAGTCACACAGTGTTAGTGTGCACTCACTGTTGATGCTTGACGGTTTGTCAGCCCACATTGAGGTATGTGGAGATAAAGGAGAAAAATTGAGTCGATATCGGGTAGAGTTCCTGGGTAGCTCAGTCGGGAGGGCATTGGTGCGTTTAGCCAAAGGTCCCGGGTTCGATATCCGGCCCCGAAACAATTTTTCCCTTGAAATTATTCAAATCAGCTTCACTGGGAGTTATACCTGAAAAGCTACATTTGCATAATACACGTCACTGTCCGTTAACAGAAAACCACAATTTTAAGTCACACAGAGTTTGTGTGCACTCAGTGTTGGATGCTTGACGGTTTGTCAGCCCACTTTGAGGTATGTGGAGATAAAGGGAAAAATTGAGTCGGTGTCGGGTAGAGTTCCTGGGTAGCTCAGTCGGGAGGGCATTGGTGCGTTTAGCCAAAGGTCCCGGGTTCGATATCCGGCCCCGAAACAATTTTTCCCTTGGAATTATTCAAATCACTTCACAGAGAGTTATACCTGAAAAGCTACATTTGCATAATACACGTCACTGTCCGTTAACAGAAAACCACAATTTAAGTCACACAGAGTTTGTGTGCACTTAGTGTTGGATGTTTGACAGTTTGTCAGCCCACTTTGAGGTATGTGGAGATAAAGGGGAAAAAATTGAGTCTGTGTCGGATAGAGTTCCTGGGTAGCTCAATCGGGAGAGCATTGGTGCGTTTAGCCAAAGGTCCCGGGTTCGATATCCGGCCCCGAACAATTTTTTCCTTGAAATTATTCAAACCCCGATTATCTTCACCCTATTAACCGATTGTTGGATTATCCGTTATCATTCCTGTTGCAAAAAAATAGATTTGCACAATACATTAGTCACTGTCCATTTTTTTAACAGAAGCGATATTTAAGTCACACAGAGTTTGTTGCACTCAGTTTGGATGCTCTGAAAACGTTTCCAGAAGTGCCAAAAGAATACATGTTGGAGATAAAGGGCAAAAATGAGTGGTTTTGGAAAAGAGAACTGTTCATCTCAGCTCAGAATCGGAGTTACATTGGTGGTTTAATAAAAAAAAAAAACCAAATTACTTAAATCTATAACATGAGGTTCGATATCCGGCTTTCCACCGAAATCCATTTTTCCTTGAAATTGATATTCAAATTCATTCATAGTGTTCTGTCACTGGGAGTTATATTTTCTGCCTTCCTCAAAGCTAAATTTTTAATGCTGTCTATTATTTGATATCTTCTTCTCTGTCTTCTCCCGTTAACAAAAAACCTTCCAATTAAGTCACACAGAGTTTGTTCTCAGTGACTCAGTGTTGATGTTTGACAGTTTGTCAGTCCACTTTGAGGCTATTAGATAAAACTTCTGAAAAACTAGCCTGTGTCACATGACCAGAGTTCCTGGGTATTAGTCGGGAACATTGGTTTTGAAAGTCCACAGGCCCCGGGTTATCCGATTTTTTTCATTAACCTTCAGCCCGGAACAATTTTACCACGGATAATAAACTGTATTCAACTCAGTTTTTTGTTTCTACTGTAAAATTTTCTTTTTGTTAGTTAGCAAGTTTACACTCTAAGCCGACGATATATGATCATATCGCCAGATGCTGCACACGTATCTGACGCACATATTGGGCAGAAGATGAAGTTGAGAGTCCGGAAACAAGCCCAAGTGAAGGCGGAAATATTTCATCTCGTCATAACATAAGAAAGCCTTAGGAGTCCACCCAGACTCTCATAAAATTGAGTAACGTGTCTTTCCGGACAATAAAAAGTGGTGCAGAGTGGTGTTGATCACGACATCTTTGTATTTGCTGGTCAAGAAAGAGTGGGAACCTGGTCTACCAATCTCCTATGTGTATCAACAGCATTTAGACTAACTGCTGAATATCTCTTTATTCTTATTTATGGATTTGTGCACAATGAATATCTATGATTGACCCAATTCATAAGTGGCGCACATGAGTTCTAATTATTTTAGTTCTCAGATAATACGAGGTTTTTAAAACATGGAATCATAAGATTATCTTCTTAATTTATTTTTAAAATAAGAAATAGTGCTCCGCTGCACCCGTTAGAAATAAATACAAAAATATTTTGTTAATTAAAATAGGACGTTTGATCCGATGATAACATTGTAATACAAGATAAATCGTTTAATAAAATTTAAATTGCATCCAAATAATTAAAATAAAATCATTTTGGTCCAGAACACTCATTTGGTGCAATCAAATTCAAAAACAAAAGTTTCTGGCATTTTTATTACATGCAAAAATAGTTTAATAAAGATTGAAATCATTTAATTTAAATCTGTATATTTTTTTTACTTGTTATTTTCGATTTTCCAAAAATAATTGGTCCTAACATATATAATTAACTTGAAACCGAAAATCGCATTTTTGAAATTTTTTTTCTACGTATTCAGTAAATGTTTGGCCCACTTTTGTGAACCCGATAATGGCTGAACCGATTTATTATATAAACTGGAATATAAATTATAGTTATATTATATTATATTTATTATATTATATTATATTCAAAATATTTATTTAAAAGTTACTGTAATAACATTATAGCATTATGTTCATCTAGAAATATCTTTCCAATTAAATAATGATTTTTATAAAATGTTAATAACAAAATTTCTTTAAAACACAGAAACATTTCTGATAAGTTTATTTTCATAGCTTTCGATTTTGATGCTGTATTTAATGAGATAAATCATTTTTTTTAATTAATTATCTAAGATGGCAATTAATTAAGAACAAATGATTTATCTCATTAAATATCAGACAATCAAAATCGAAATAAAACCTTGGACATCAAAATCGAAAAACTATTAAAATAGCCTAAAAGAATGTTTCTGTGTTTGTATTCGATATCAGAAGCTAAATTAACCGATTTGTATAATTAATTAATATATTTTGAATGCCATTGGAAAATCTAGTTTCTCAACGATGGACTTAATGCCATTCCAATGTTATTACAAATAACGTTCAGTAATTATCGAGGAAAAGGTAAGAAACAAAACAGACATACATACAAAAAATTTGAAAAAAGGCTATTTTGTACATTCAGGGTTTGTATTTCTTAAATATTTTATGTAAAATCATTTTAATCCAGAAAAATTAACGAACAACAGATTTATTATTTAGTATAGATAAGAAATAGTATGTTATAAAGCAAAATTATTTTATAATTCAAATTTTAACTTTGCTCAATTGAATCGTGTTAAAATACTGAAACAAAACTATATGCAAAAATGCAATGAACAAAAAAATTGGGTAATGAGCGAGCATTATCTTGCGCATATCAAATTGTTCAAAAACAAAAGTAATTACTTTATTTTATTTCAACAAAAATAGCTGAAGATCTAAGATTGAAATAGATAATAAAGCAGTAGAACAAGTAACAGATTCTAAGTACCTGGGATGTGATGTAAGTTACAAAAAGGATAACGATATAAAAATAAAATTACAATCATTCCAGACAGTATGTGACACAATTAATAGAACTTTGAAGAATAAAAGCAGAAAGAAAACAAAAATGAAATTCTACAATGTAATGGCAGTCTCTACTCTTTTATATGGAAGTGAAAGTTGGGTTACAACAAAACCTGAAGTTAGTAAAATACAAGGGGCAGAGATGAGATTCTTGCGGAAAGTAAAAGGATGCACGAGATTAGATAGAATTAAAAATGAAGATATTAGGCAGGAACTAGGAGTATACCCGCTTATTGATAAAATAGACAATTACAGACAAGATTGAAAATTACATGTAGAGAGAATGGACCACTACAGACTTCATAAGAAAGCTATAACTTATAAACCAAAAGGACGAAGAGATCAGGGACGACCGATGAAAAGATGGAGCGACCTTTGAAGCCGGAACGGCCAATTGCCCATACCATGAAGTGAAGAAGAAGAAGAAGAAGAAGAAGAAGAAGAAGAAGAAGAAGAAGAAGAAGAAGAAGAAGAAGAAGAGGAATATTAATTGCTTATACAATTATGTCAGCAACCGAAATCTTTCTCAGGAACAAATATTTTGCGTTTTTAAGCATGAAACTCGAGAATAGACGATTAGACTGCAGACTGTAGCTAAAATTAAACAAATGAAACAGATTCAAAATATTATCGTCAACATTTAGCCCATTTGCCGGTTGACTAGTGCCATAATGCACTGATTTCACAATTATTCTGGCGCTATACAGACTAAAGCCCGTATTTTACCGATATGTATAACTCCATATTATAACAAACTTGTGAATCGTTAACAAAACTATTTGTTAATGCAGTAGGTCTACATCCGGGTCGTAAAAACGTTCGCCGTAATTTATATTTATGGAAGCTACCATTAATTTTATTACCGCGTAATGAGAACTAATATACAAATATTTATATGACTTTATTTTTGCAGGCATATGTGCGAGGTGCGAATACTCACATAAAAAGGCTATTCAGGTACTGCTAAGTACGCAATCAGATATTAAAAATGACAACTATACGCCACGAGATACACAGTGAGTTTAAAAAAAGAGCCAACGAATACAAAAATAAATGTTTCACACTGAGATGACGAGACAACAAGATCTGTTAACTGATTCTACTGTGGATTCAATTCATACGTGTGTTACGACTTGTCTGTAGATCATCAGATCCATGATCACACGAATTAGCTCCCCTACACTTATAAAAAGACAAAATTACGGAATGATGACAATGTAAGCACAGTCTAGTATATACAGTCACGAACGTTATAATTATGTCACGTATTGATATCATTGTCCCGCGCCGTGGCGTCGTGGTCTAAGGCATCCTGCCTAGGGCTCGCGTTACGGAATGCGCGCTGGTTCGAGTCCTCATGGGGGAAGAAATTTTCTCATGAAATTTCGCCCAGTGTATGGGACCGGTGCCCACCCAGCATCGTGATGCACTTGGGGAGCTACGATAGGTAGCGAAATCCGGTTGCGAATGCCAGCTATAACGGCTGGGGGGATCATCGTGCTAATCACACGATACCTCCATTCTGGTTGGATGATCGTCCACCTCTGCTTCGGCATGTGGGCGTGAGGCCAGCAGCCGGCTGATCGGTCTCAGCCCTTCACGGGCTGTAGCGCCACGGATTATTTTATTGATATCATTTGAAAGCTATTCAAAATGGCCCGCATTCACTGTAAAATTGTAAATTATGTTTTATTTAACGACGCTCGCAACTGCAGAGGTTGTAGTATCAGCGTCGCTGGTGTGCCGGAATTTTGTCCCGCAGGAGTTCTTTTACAAGCCAGTAAATCTACTGACATGAGCCTGTCGCATTTAAGCACACTTAAATGACATCGACATGGGCTAGGATTGAACCCGCAACCTCGGGTACAGAAGGCCAGCACTGTATCGACTGTGCCACCCAGGGCGACCCTATTCACTGTCAAACAATGCTTAATTCTGTCTTGGAAATTACTTAACGCTTAAAGCAACACTTTTCGGTACATCTGTTGTATTTTACTGTATGTAAGCCTATAATAGGCCTAATTATAATAAACGCTGAAGAGTTTGAGTATGATCATTGCTGGTAATCGAACGCAGTAGCCAACCGTTCTACAAGTCATCCGACACAAGTTAAAGTAAAACTTAACGTAACTTGTGTTTAATAATAGCACAGTCTAGTATATACAGTCACGAAGCTCAATACGTAGTAAATATGCATCCATAGATAGCTGCTAACCACTAGGATCGCTAATATCGCCTCATTACAGACAATGTGAAATAGTACCGGCACAGTCTAGTGTTCCTAGCACCCTCACAACTCAAGCTTCGTGACTGTATATACTAGACTGTGGTAATAGTAAGAAAGGCGTATAACAAATTCATTTCTGTAGCTAATATTATTTTCTGTTTAACTGGTCATTTTCTGCTCCATAGTCTACGTTAATACTATTTTTTTTAAGAAATGAATTATATTTCAAAATCTTTCTTTAGATCACAGCAATAAAGAACACCTTAATGTGAAAAGGATGTTTGTATTACTGTTAAGGGGAGAGAATGGTATTTTTTTAAACTTTTTTTCCTATTTGGTGTAAAATATTAATTTTTTGTATGTAGAGAGCTCATAGCTGTGGCAGCTCAACCAAATAAAAATATTTGAAAAAAAAAAATTATTTGGGGGCCCAAATTTGAAAAAAATATACCCAATGCAGGATTGTACTAAAACCGATATATCTAAATCGTTTTTAAAGACAGATTCAAACAGTTTTTTTTTTGCAATGTATTTGCAAACGCATGTTATACAAACTGTCTGTAACAGAATTTTGATATTAGTCCCTACGTTTGTAAAATAATTAAAATTTAATAACAATTTTCTGATTTCATTTCTTGCAAACAAACGGACGTACTTTTAAAATGAAATCGATTATCAAAATTCTGTTACAGAGAAAAGTTTCCTAATAGTCTAAAGAATTTGTGTTCTAAATTCCATGCATGTATCTTTAATAGTTCAGAAATTACATCCATTTTTGTCTGGCAATGTAGCAAAAAATATGAAGTTACTGGAAACCGATAAAAGCGGGCATGTGATTTAAAAATCCATAGCGCAGGAAGTTTAAAAATGACGTCTCGACATCCAATAAGGGCACAAATACCCACAAAATGTTATGCAATGCATTCCACACATATCAAAGGGTATTTTAAAGAAAAAACAATTTTTTTGAAAATTTAATTTACCGGAAACAACAATAAAAGTGGGAGAGTGATTTAAAAATCCATAACGCAGGAAGTTTAAAAATGGCGACTCAACATCCGATAAGGGCACAAATACCCACAAAATGTTATGCTATGCATTCATATATCATATCACATATCATAGAGTATTTTAAAGAATTTGTTTTTTGAAAATTTACTCATTTTTCACCAAAAAATACCATCCTCTCCCCTTAACTGGATAAGATTCTAAACTGTTAAATTTGCGGACTGCTACTTTTTAGGCACCCGACAAACACAACCCCAGTTGCTCGCAATTTACTTTCCGCTATCGATTTGTCCTTACACGATCACAATCAAGACTGGACAAACCGACAGCAATATTTCACGTCCCGTCCAGCGCAGCACTAACTACTTATAAGTCGGCGCGACGACGTTCTGATGCTCTGAACGAGGATGCAGCGGCAGCCGCCATGCGAAACATTAGTTACACCAAATCCACAGCAAGCCATGGGGAGGACAAAGTATTATTTGGTTCAAGCGTAAGCGAATCTCATTCACAAGCATGATTCCACTCCAGGCAGGAAGTGTAGATTCACCTCCTCGCAGAGACTGGTATGTGTTTGTCTTGTGTTGTCTTAGCCGTGAAAACGCATATAACAAAGAACGTATCTAATGAGCCATTTCGATCAGGTATTAATTTATATTAGTTGCCTTCTCACATTTGACTCAAACAAGACGCATATTGCGGGACAACCGTAACTACTGGGTGTTCAGTTCAAAGTGTGTCATGGCTCGCTGTATGCCATCACGTGGTTAGTCGATGAGCCTAGAGAATTCAATCTTCCTACACTTCCGCAGAGGTGTATTACTTATCTGCCAGAGAAGTTGCCTACAATGGACGGCGTTCATTCAGAAGAGTACTTACCGATACGTACGGTAACGCCGGTAGTGGCAGGAATGTGAACTGTTTCGAAACATGTACTGAGGTGAGTTTTTTCTTACTGTCGGGATATGGGAGAGGGTTAAGACGATTACTTACTTATTTGTTGACATTAACTTTGACGGTCAACATGGACACGGAGCATTTGATTTGTGTTGTGGAGTTTCTTATTGCCGTACTCAACAGATGACAACAAATTGCCCTGCGTACGACTTGGTCGCGCAAAACACAGTTCGAAAGAGGTTATGGTAGCACACAGACAGTATAGACAGTTGCTACGACGTTCAAAATTATACCGTACACGTTCTCAAGTTCAGATTCAACGCCTTGATTAATAGACAACTTCTCTGGCACAAAAGCTGAAACTCGCTTCAAATCGCTGACTCATCAACAGTGACGTCATGACACACTTTGAAATGAACACCCAGTATTCTGCTTCGTAGTACAGTACAGTAGTGAGTGTTGTGTGTTGCGGGAAAATCAGCGTACAGTAGAACCTCTATTATCCGTTGTAATGAAGGGGATGGACTTAACGGTTAATCGAAAAAATCGGATAATCCATACCATGAAAGATTTTGTAATTTCCTCCATGGTCTTGTATTTAACTCGCTATTTAATGGATCAGAAGTTCACTAATTTAAGTCTGGTTGTCAACTATGAGTTTTTAAGGCACAAGGAAGTTCTTTGTAATGACTGTCTCAGGAAAGATAGGAATAAAGGAGGTCTCATGTTGTAGATTTACATACTTTTTTACACTTTATTCTCTTTTTTATTAAATCGCGCAGTTGTAACTCCAAATTTCGTATTCTGATGCGAGATGAGCCACAGTTTCTCTTTCTCAAACCATTCAATTATTTCCATTTTTTTTTTCGATACTTACCACAACACGTTTTCTGTTAACACCCGTGGAAGACATTTTATATACAAGTTATATTATAGAACGGCAATCCGAACAGTAAATAATGTTGTGTAACGATAAAGGCTTGTAATGACACTCTCTAGCAAAACCTACTAATTTGGTGCACAAAACAGTACTTCATGTAAGTTATTTATTCCTGAAGAAAAGAAAGGGCGAGAAATAGACAGTCGGATAATCCGCCAATCGGTTAATAGGGTGACGGATAATCGGGGTTCTACTGTATTCCGAATCTCACCGGACCGGTGGACAACAATGACGTCACGCTGCAGCGAAATAGGAACAAAACTGCTGGAAGGATCGATGGCTGTCATGGCGGCTGTACAAGTTGTCTGTGCTACGCTAGTAAGATTTTGCGAAATTTCCGTACTGTCATCTCGTTCAAAGAAAAGAGAGCATAAACAATTTATTTCTTGAACCGGTAGTAATAACTGGTCCGTTGCCATATTCGCTCATAAGCCATTAACATTTCTTTTTTTTTACATTGTGCTCATTACAAACATTACAGCAGAACCAAAGCAGAACACACCGCCATGACACAACAGTGCACGATGTCATTCGTCTCCTAATTCCCGTCCTATACAAGAACCAATCAGATTCACTGATGGCGGCTGATAGAGACTGACACCACCTCTGCAAGCTGATGGCACTGGTGCGACACCGGTGGAGCATCAGTGACATCGTTGAAATTATGAACACCGTGATGCCATCAGATTGCTCAGCGCAGAGATTCGGAATACGCTCAATAGAAACAGAAACAGATGCGAGAAATAATGATCATATAATTCATTGATAGAATATCCTTTTTGGGAAAAAGTAATATTGAAAGAAAGGAAGTTTTAAATAAATAGATACCGAGATGCCTACGTCGTACCTGTCAGTTTGAGCTTTCATTGCATCCTGATATAGGCAACATACAGGGACATCATTTTATTCTTACTAACATTTTTAATATTAACCTGGCTATACCTTTGGATTAAAGGTCTAAAACCGGAAACACCGCTTGCTCCCCCTTCCGAGACTGGAGTTCGATGATACTGGCGTAAAATACAAATCACTTTACTAGGTATAGGAGGGAAGAAAAGTAATTCAGCCATTTATGTAAACTAGGAAATATCGCAATTTTGAGTTTGATAATTTTCATTAGGTTTTTGTTTAATCAAAATACAGTACAGTATTAACACTTAGTGTTTTCATTCACGAATTGCGCTATCCATTCGGACGTATTAATTATGCAGTGTGTATTGTAGTGTTACAGCACATTAGCGTACAATATAGAGAAAGAAGTTAAATTGAAAAATAATCATAATATGGATATTTAAACACATTTTTGAAAATGGTGGCCGTTCATTTCGATACAGGCTTCAGTTCTTTTGTGCATATTATCGCACTATAGACAATTGTACCTAATTTCAATTATCAGTTTCGTCCTTCGTACGGTAACTCATGTTGAAATAATCTACCATCATATGGTAGTACCTGAATGACATGGTTACGTTTCTCTATGCGACATCACAGAAATGTAATCACGTATCGTCGTGTTGTAGATGAAAGAAACTCACTGTCCGATATTACCTGATGTCCGATATAACTCATGTTGAAATAATTCTATACCTACTCTATAAAAGAGCACCTACGTACTGTAAATTCAATCTTCACTTCTGCCCAATTCGAAAAGATAAAATTACTCAGAAATGCTATCTACTGTCCGTTCAAGTGGTTTTGTCGCAGGGTCGTAGAAAGGGGGAGGGGAAATCACGTGACAGTTAATTACTTAACGAGGCCCTTCTATTTAAGTTATTTTAAACAGTTGTATAATATTACGTAGACGTCCAATTCCTAACAGAAATTAATGTTTTCAGAAAAGAGCTAAGACAGCCCAGCTACTAGACTTTACAGAGGGCGAACAGAAGCAGGTGGGGGAAACCGGGATGCGACGTAAGCAAACGGACGACAGTACCTGTGCGAAAATATGATTCAATATTGAAAGCACTTTCGTCACTGGAAAACGCGAACATATTTCTGGAACGTACTATACTCACTAACTCAGTATTGCATACGCGGCCTTGGTTCTGTGTGGAGAACGATTGGAAGTTTACTAGTAGAAGGGATAGGGGTGAAGTACATTAAAAAAACTCAGGTACAATAAAAATTGAAGTAAAAATAAAATGATGTCCCTGTATGTACTGCAGTTAAGTGGTAATACGGTTCAAAATAAACTTTTCTGTTGACCGTGCTTTTTGCTGTAAATAAATAAATAAATAAATGAAATAGAATAAAATTAAATTCAATTTAAATAAAATAAAATAAAATAATATAATATAAAATATAAATAAATAAATAAATAAATAAATAAATAAATAAATAAATAAATAAATAGTGTGTCTACTGAGGCTTCAGCGTTCTGAAAAAGTATATCCAGGGGAATTTCAACACAATACTACTTCAGCTGAACGTAATATGCATTGCTTTCTCACAATCAAACAATCACTGAAACATGCAGATAGCAACTTATTTGGTTAATGACATTATTTTAATATTAATAATAATAATTAATCTTATGAATAACAACCATTTTCTATCGGAGGTAGGCCTACTTTAACTAGTCACATCAGGCCTCGCCGAGGATTTCGGTCACCGGCCGCTACTGGCGCCCGAATACTGAGCTCTATTTTCTTCAGCATACGACACTTTTACTTCGTGTAATGAGAAAATAAACAATCCCGTTTTCCTCGACAAACTTCTATCTGAAACTAGTAAGCCTTCCATTTTATCATCGCGTTACGTGACACGTCCTGTCCTCACGTCAACACCGAGGAATAGGAGAATGGATTTCTGCGCGTCATTCCTCGTTGAGAACGGAGTTCCAGCTGACAGCCACGTGGCCCGACAATCCGGAATAAGACGCAATGATGAGTTCTAAAAGCTGGCGTCATTCCTATAATCCGTCGATATAACGACAGAGAAAACGTTGGCGCACCTGCGCCAGTGCAGACGTGCTTCGCAATGGGAAGACAGCAAACAACTTTTTAATGTCGGTCTGCGGTACAATGGAATCTGCGGCAGGCATATACATTTAAGCTCCTTTCTCCGCTTCCAAACTGTTACTTCCAGCTCCGCTTTCTCGTAAGAAAGTAAATCCTGATTAGCAGTGTGCTCACCTGGTCCGGGGTTTGAACTTGTCCGCTCGCCAGGTCATAAGCAAAGTCGTTTTATTATTTCTTTATGCTCCACTATGCCGAAATGTAGTAATTATACACCTGGTAGCAGCCCTTTAATGGACCTCATTAAAGTACACTTATTCATTAAAGTTCAGGTGTTCCACCAATCAGAAAATACCATTGTAGCAATATGAAAGCGCAAGTATCGATTATTCTCGGATATGCAATCGAAAGACAACTAGCGCGAGATTAGACAATATTAAACTCAGTCGAAAAAAACAATACACAAATTAACATCAATTCACTGTCATCTTCCAGCCTTTCACAAAGCACATTCCCGCAAATTCATTTCACCAATTGCCGGAAAAAATGAATATGGTCGAACATAAAAAGTCGTATGAAACTTGACTATAAAATTAAGACGCTCGTATAAAATTATGAAACTCGCTTGCGCTCTTTCAAAACATACTAATTACCATTATAGGCTCGTTGCATAATGTTCTATTATTTAAGCTCCATAACTAGAGCTAGGAAGTTCATGCATTTGCATATATGTTTCCATTGGCTGCAATTAATTCCTGATTAATTATCTTCATGAATGCTTTTACGCTTATGAAACCAAATTTCTGCAGTGCTTGGGAAAAGTGGCATAAGTCAGTTTCCACAAACATTTTTTATTAATTTATTGACAACTTACGGAACATCTGCTCGCTTGAGAATAGAGATATAAGTATTTCTCCCATTACAATAATTCATACAGAAGAAAATCATATCGACATAAACCAGTGTGAAGACCGTTTTCTTTTCCTTCTCCTGTAAAATTAACATTTTTGACTTGTGCCACTTTTCCCGAGCACTACAGAATTGTGTTTATATTGTTTTAAATCGTATCAAGGTGTTTGAATATAGGCTTCATGTAGAGATAAGACAATAACTAAAACAATTAATACAATTAATAATAATAATAATAATAATAATAATAATAATAATACTAATCCATGGTGCCACAGGCCTTGAAGGGCACAGACCGACCAGCCGGCTGCTGGCCTCACGTTCACATGCCAAAGCAGAAATGGAGGATCATCCAATCAGAATGGAGATATCGTATGGTTAGCACGATGATTCCCCCCCCCCCCAGCCGTTATAGCTGGCTTTCACAACCGGATTTCGCTACCTATCGTAGCTCCCCAAGTGCATCACGATGCTGGGTGGGCACCAGTCTCATTATACTGATCGAAATTTCACGAGAAAATTTCTTCCCCCATGAGTACTCGAACCAGCGCGTATTCCCCTCTTCAATCTTTTTCCGTTGTCAAAGAGATTAACTAACTCACTAATTCTCGAGACCGATTTCTTCTTGATTCAAGGAAAGTGAGGGCTACGCTAAGAGATCTAGAATTTCAGAAATGGAGTGCGCTTTCTCAAAATGGGAAAGGAGTTTTCCTTTTCGCAGAACATCCTGCCACAAGCCGGTGGATCACTTGTCATGAAGGACTGATCTGCAGTGAATGGAGGGATGCTATAAAAAGGGTCGGTAATGTTGCGGCTGTACGCGCTATTCCGGGTAGATCCATGGACAGTAACCGTTGTCGCCACTGCTTCGAGATAGAAACTCTCGCTCACGTTCTTGGATCTTGCCCGCATGGTGAGGCATTACGCAATGCCAGGCATCACAAAATCAGGTCCGCAATCGCTCAAGCTCTTTGCGACAAGGGATATACCACCTATGGAGAAATCCATGGCCTACTGGAAACAGGCAGCTGTCGGCCGGTTGATATATTAGCCTTTAACAACACAATAGGCTATATAATAGATTCTACTATCCGTTTCGAACTTAATGCAACTCAACCGGAAGATGTCAACAATGAGAAGAATCAAATTTATGGTCCAACTGTTCCTTATTATTTACATATGTATAAGCTACAAACTATTGAAATTATTGGCCAAGGTTGTTTCTTTAATAGCGCTAAAATATTCAATATATATTCTGAGAAATCACATATAAAGTAAATTAATAAATAATAATAATAATAATAATAATTAATAATTATTATTATTATTATTATTATCATTATTGTTATTATATTTCTCACGAAAACATTTTCATAAAATTGTACGTATTTACTACTATTGTACTATATTTGGTATACTTTGTCCTTCAGGGCAACATCTATTTTAGGGGAAGTTTGAAAAATTAATAAATTAATTAATCATCTCTAGAATATGATCTTTCTTCAAATAGTACTTTTGTAGAATAGTATTATTATTATTTTATTATTATATAATTATTATTTTTATATTTGATATAACAATTTTCCTTCATTATGTTAACCAATCTGGGATCCAGTTTTGTTAGAAGAGAAACGGCTTTTTCTCAGAAGTAATAAATTTGACTTAATGTGTTTTGATCGTAAACCGACGAAATGTGTAATATAAATTGCACCGAACTCTTGTCGAGATTACAATAATGACTTACCTCCTGGAATGACGTTGCCAGCCCCTCGGTCGCCGTACGCCAGATGTGGGGGTATGGTGAGCTTCCTCTTCTCGCCGACGCACATGTCCTTGAGACCCTGGTCCCAGCCCTTGATCACCTGGCCTACACCCAGCTGGAATGTGAATGGCTGGTCACGGTCGTAGCTGCAACAAATAATGAAAGGTGTGTAAAGAGGCGTACATATCTAATCATAGTCTGTGCACAGATGTTTCACTTTGTGGTGGCAGTTCTGTTACGGCTGGTTCACAATAAACCAGGAACGGAAACGACACCGAGAACGAGAACGGAAATATTGTTAAAATAAATGTATCTAAATGTGGGCATTCACAATAGTTATTTTGTTCTCATTCAATACGTTGTCAATTTTCCGTTCCCACGTTGTCGTTTCCGTTCCCGGGTTATTAACCAGCCTCTAAGCAATAATACGTGACTTTACTGTCGCAGGTGTCTAAATACATTCATTTTTGGTTCTACGAAATCAGAGTAAAAGGTAGTAAAAGTCTGAATGACTTCTAGGCGACGCGTATTTTCACGCTTGGTCCTGAAAAAAAAAAATCACACTTACATGGATAGTATGCACACAGAATAGCAGCTAGCCTTATGTTAAAGTGGAAAACGACCCAACATATACACTAGGGAGGACAACTATCCATTGTCATCGCAGCAATTTTATGTCCTCAACAGTAATTAAATAATTATAGGCCTACATTCTTACTAATAAACCGTGTATAGTTTTTATACGAGACTTATGCAGAGTTGAGACAGAAAACGTTACTACTAAACCGTAAATAAGCTATGGACATATAAACAGGCTGTAACTATACAATAGAAATTGCTTTGCAGTAGTTATATACACGAAACCCCTTGTTTAAGCGTTGTATATAGCGAATAAATGGCCGCCCCTCTGACAACTGTTCGTATAGACTGTCATTTTATGATGATGGTTACCTTGTAACTGCAGAAGTACAAACCAAAGATCATGGAGTTATTAGAATAATATTGCTGTAGCTTGTACTCTTTGACCAAAATGTAGTGTGGTAATCGATTACAGCCAGTTGTACTATCGATATTTAACACGCCACACTAGAGCGCTCTACCGGATGCAATAGAGAACCTAAGATATTCTATTACCTTTCGTAACGAAGTAATGACGAAACTATGACGTAGCTGTGTAACAATTATACTGTTATACACGACGTATGTAGTGATTATTAGTAAGAATTTACACACGAGCTACTCATCGTATAAGACAGTTAAACGTCTGTATATAGAGTTTTTATTAGTAAGACCGCTAATATTTATATTTCTTGAAAATTATTCTTATTTCTATCCGACAGAGATTTTGAAAATTAGATAATAAATCGGGAAAAATAAGGAAAGATGTCAATATAAGCATTTAAGTATATAAGCCTAATGGCCCGTTACGGTCTCAAGCCATATTTTTAAAGGTCTTCCTAGTGTTTTCTTCCCTCTTGGACAGAAATGTGACGAGGAATGCGAGTCCTTTCCATGCTGTGAACATGTTGCTGCCAGTCAGTTCTGTAGCTATAGATGTAATCCAAAACAGAATATATTTCAAGCTCTTGAAGAACATATTCGTTTCTCTTGCGGTCTAATCTAGTATATCCAGCTGCTCTCCGCAGGAATTTCATCTCGTTGGCTACTATTCGGGTTTTATCTCTTTCCCTCAAAGTCCAGGCCTCACAACCATAAGTTACTACTGGTCTTGCCAATGTTTTATAAGCTTTAATCCTCGTATGTTTCTGTACTAGTGAGGGTTTAAACACTTTGTTGATGACTGCCATTGCTCGGTTATAATTAAAAATTTTAGCACATGTCTATTTCATTTTCATAACTGACATGAAATCCTAAATATTTAAATGAAGAAACTTGTTCAATAGGTTTATTATAAACATATAACTTGGTACGAACAGAAATTCGTCCCTTAAATGTCATAACTTTCGTTTTTGATGTTGAAATTATCATATTATATTTTTCAACAAGGAGTTGAAGTTGATATATTGAATGCTGTAGTCCATTTTCTGAGTTTTCCAGAAGTATTATGTCATCTGCAAATAGTAATATATCTAAATGTAAATGTCTATTGATATAAATGCTACCATGTGGTTCTTGTTCCCATTCTCTTACTAAAGCATCAATATATACAGTATTATAAATAATAAGGGAGATAAGAACATCCTTGACGTACTCCTTGATTTATGACATTTCAGTTTCATGATTTTAGTTTTATTAAGTATTATAGTATATTCGTGCATGCACTCGACACTTTTGCTTCGTGCCGATATCATATCTTATCTCTAGATAACGTCACAGCACACTACGTAAGTATTTTTCGATATAACAAACCTTCATTTAAAAAAATTATACCAAAACCCTTAAACCAGGCCTGCACAAGGTTTGCACTCTCCGAGCCGGCTCACAGCTCATGAGCGGAATGCAGATATTAGCTGCGCTCTGTATAAGGGTGGACTGGAAGAAGGGGTGATCTCGTACAAAATAAACACAAAAGTAAGTACTATTACGAGTGCTTATGAAATGAATTCCCGTTCAGTGTTTGCAAAACTATCTTGGACTATTATTAATTAATAAAGAAATATTTATTTTACAGAAGTAATAGAAATTCCATAGCTACTTAAATGTGCATTATCATTTTGTTATATTTTTATTTATCAGTACATCAAAACGAGATTTTATGCTGTTGGCAGCTGAAAAGAACAGTAACCTACTGATCATAATGAAACGTCAGTCACAGATGTTCGATGTCTGCCTTTATTAAAGTTGATTATAGAAAACAGTTGCTCACAAATATAAATGTTGAGCCAAACATAGCAATCATTTTCACAGCCAGCCTGTGTAGTCGTGGATATTATTGCTAATGTTTAGTCTTGTAAAACTCAACCAGGCTAGTAGTATTATTCAAACGATCTTTAGCCCTTAGGTCACACTGAAGATCAATAAGTTCGAGATGCAAATCGTTAAATGTTATGTTCCGTCTTTTAGATTCCTCCATACTGTACTGTAGCAGTAGGTAAGCAACGTGAAACAGTTACTGAGAATAGGCCTACACACTGCACTCCACTAGATAACTGAGTGGTCGTTTCCCTCTCCTCTACCTACAGCAAGTCTATATCATTCTGACGTATCTTCCTCTCAGTTTCGGCGAGCGCTAAACACCGCTCTCCCGCTCCGAAGGAGCGCGCGCGTTCGTTGAGCGCTGTTTGTGCAGGCCTGCCTTAAACCATAAAGGTAACTGAAATCTTAATAATATTTGAAAAGCTCTCGTTTACTTACGTATTTCACTCGCAATTTGACAACATAAATCCGCTCTTGTACTCTTACTATGAGCGCGGAAAAAGATTGAAGTTTGGGAGTGAGCGAAAATTGTTGCAGGTTTTCAGTAATTATGTAACAACAATGTGCAAAATATTCACTATGGAACAAAATAAATTACATAAAAAGCTCTTTATTTACTGTTTAATTTACATATTAGCCTATAGCTTTGTGTTATTTATATTTTCAGGTTCTCGTTCTTTGGCATTTAACTTTGTTATGCACCAACGTGACAGATTTTGTGTAGAGAATAGGCTCGTATAAACGTCATGCAACGTAATATACTGGTCAAAAAATTACGTTTGTCTCATTGCTGGAAGATTTTTGTGTCCAACCGGAAGTATCTATCGAACAGCGACACTCGACTTGATAATCTCACCCTCGGAGTTATTCACTGCGCATGCGTGGTATTTAACAAGGTATGTGACAAGGTTAGTGGGTTAGGTGAAGGTATATCTAAGTGACGTGAGGCCGAGGAATATGTGAAAAGATTTCAATGATTTAAGATCCTGATGGAATTCATAAATATTTACCTGTTCCTACTCTTTAGAATAGACATACTGGGCAATACACAAGCAAATAATTAGAAGAGTAGAGGCAGCAGCAAATAGCTTACTATTATGGAGCAGGATGAAGTTAAATTGACAAAACTTCATTCCTCACACTAGTTTATTAAACCTTGTCGGACTGTAAAGAAAACAACTACCGCAATGTCCATATTTTATATGTTGTACAATATTACAGTATTGTGAAATTTTAAATTTTCATCCTAATTTTTTTTTCTATTCTTCTATTAAAATTATAGCATATAGCCTATTAACCTGTTGTATACTATAGGAAATTTGGTGACTTTAAGGGTTAAAGATGTTACTGGAACAAGTTTGTTGATGAAACAGAAACGGTCGCATGCACAACTGGAGTGATCTTCTCCACACAATAGTTTATACAAATGTTGCATTAAAAATTTTAGTTTACGTACAAACTGAAGATGACAGAATTCTTAGAAATATATCCATTAATTGTAAATTTGAGTAATTAACTAGCGGATTTACTCGTGTTAATTATGAAAGTCTGTGCGGCTTACAGCTGTTTCGGTGCTTCATCACACCATCCTCAGAGCCTACTAGATCTCGGCGTCATCTCGTACTTCTCTGCCTGTTGTGTGGGTGCGTTTGATTGTTGGAAAGTGTTAAAAAGTGGAGTCAAATAGTGTGTGTGTACTGAAATTGATCTGTGTGTTGAGAATTTAATCGGGGTGTGTTTTAGTGTGTTTGTATATTTCGTATTGTTCTAGTGTGTTGAGTTTTTTTTTTCAACAATCAAATGCACCCACACAACAGGCAGAGAAGTACGAGATGACGCCGAGATCTAGTAGGCTCTGAGGATGGTGTGATGAAGCACCGAAAAAGCTGTAAGTCGCACAGATTTTCATAATTAACACGAGTAAATCCGCTAGTTAATCAATTACTTATATTCAAGTGTTAAAAGTAGTGTACGCAAGATTCAAAATGTAAATTTGAGTTACATATGAACCATCTTATACTTGAAAAGAAGATGTGATAACTGCCAGTGATCATGGAAATGTCAACAGTTGCAACATATGAAATCGTATTTAGGAATTTGTTGAAAAGTACATGCGCAATATATCTATATAAATTCCTCATCAGTTGAGAAAATGTACCGCTGCAAAGAGTTTTCGCAGTTCTTGAACGTACTTTGCGCTGGCAAAACTTTCGGAGTTTCGCATTTCCTATTCATACATTTTATTATGTGAGAAACAAATTTTAACGTAGCAACATCATCAACCAACAAAATGCAATATCCTGGCTTACAGAAAAAAGAGAACGGTTGAATACTACAAATATTACGCGGTTTTGGGGGCTCTCTAGTTTCCAGTTCAGAAAAATGAGCACATTTAGGGAATTTAAAATTATTGCGTTGGGAATACGCTTTCGTTGTTGCTCGTGTGTGTGTTAAGTCTATCTTTGTGCTAAAAGAAGTCGAGGCAGGAGGTCGCACCGCCAGCTATCATGTGAAAACTAAAATATTCAACAGTTCACTGCAGCACAAGCCCCCGGCCGGGAGGGGTGAAGTGTAAGGAGGAAGGGGTGGAAGCTTGTTGAGAGAAGATGTTGCTCCTTGCGACCTACTTAGAGCAACCCTCACTACACTGCCCACTTACTTTCGCTTCGTAGTCACGGCTGCACAGGGATACTATTTATGACGGAAAATAAGAAGAAACCGTGTCGAGGGAATGCCAATCAAATTGCAAAGCATGGTATTTGCCCATTCACTTTTCCAATTCAAATCTAACTTTCAAAATTAGATTGCACGAGTCTCTCGCTTTAGAAATTACTTAAGCCTAATCGTATTTATATTCCAGTAATAACAGTAATCTTTCAGTTGTTACCCTTAACAACACGCTAATCCCTTATTCATCTGTCGTAAAAAAAAACTTGGCTTCTTTTTCGATAATAATCTAAATTTGAATTTTCAAGTTAAAGAAACGATAAAAAAAATCTGTTCCTCCATTCACTGTTTGAGTCGCTTAAGAAACTTCTTGCCCCAGCAACTAAAACTTACCCTAGTACAAACCCTGGTAATGCCGCATTTCGATTATTGTGACGTTTTGTTAAGTGACCTAAGTTCTGAACTGTCAGTCAAGTTACAGCTAGTTCAGAATATGTGCGTCAGATATGTATGCAACATCCGACGATATGATCACATATCACCGTCCTTCGCAAGTCTTTCGTGGCTCCGACTTAAAGAACGTAGAACTTTACACTCCTTGTCATTGCTCTTTCGAATTCTGCACACTTCAACACCAAATTACCTTTCGTCTCGTTTCTCTTATCTATAGTCTAACCACGACGTAAATACCAGATCACTTATCTGTGGCGCGTTAAGTATACCTCTTCATAGAACATCTCGTTATTCATCATCTTTAACAGTATCCACCTCGCGACAATGGAATTCCCTGTCACGAAGTATTACGGGCTGCAAGACAATAAACACTTTTAAAAACAGCTTAAAAGATAACCTTCTTAGCATTTCACTCCAATCATACTGACTTAAACTATCACTGTCTACATTGTTACTCCTTCCTTTAGACATGCATCCTGATAGTGCTGTATTTTCAAAATTGTCTCATAAAATCTCTTTCTATTATCTAACATTATTTGAAATATATTAACATTCTATGTATTTTAGCTTAATTCTGCTACATAGTTTGTATTTCAGTGTTTAATTAATAGTTCATAGTATTTTATTGTTTAATTCGTAAATAACTCTTGTATACATGTAGCTCTTATCTAAATCAAATTGTTGAATTCTTTGTAAGTTTATACATATGTATGTATACTTTTTGCTGGTTGAGTGGTAGAAAAGGCATTACGGCCTTAACTCTGCCAGCTAAACTAAATTAGTATTATTATTATTATTATTATTATTATTATTATTATTATTATTATTATTATTATTATTATTATTATTATTTTGACCGTGTTTCACATCATACATAAAAATAAAAGGTAATACAAACATACGTGGCAAAGTAAGTAATTTCGTGGATTACGTCATATTTGTGGGAAGTTATGAAAATCCGCTTTCAAAGTAATCTCCTCCAGCTATGATGAACTTCCTCCATTATTAATATAAATGCTGGAAAGTTTATTCCGGAAAAAAATTGGGAACCGACAAAAGGGTACTGTAGTTGTGGAGTTGTGGTAACTTTCTGTAATAAAGAAAAAAAAAAAATAATAGGGAACAATGGCTCCCAAGTTACCATGAATGAAGTTATGTAATGTATTTACATATGAAGTTCTTATTCTCACTGCTGGTTTTCGTTCACCATTTACATGTCTTGTTTTTTTAATTGGTTATTTTATTATCGCCGCGCTCTCATGGTTAACATTCGGCAGGTCTTTGAGCGGCCTCGTGCATAACATTCGGCAGGTCTTTGAAATTTAATTGCATTATTGTTTTCAATTTCTTATGTCGCCGCTCCAATCACTCGCCTCAATTTCAATATTGCAACCAATAAGCTGCTTCCATTATTAAATGACACCTACTTGTCTAATCCACGTGGACTAAAACCGAGGTTGCAATATCTTGTGCTGAGGACGAACATTAAGGTACGTGATTAAAAATTATTATTAAAGAGTATTAAAGATTTAATAATAATAATAATAATATAACAAACTAATGCTTATTCTTATCGAGAAAGTAGACGTGACTACGTGACGCTTAGAGTGAAACCTACAGAGCAACAATCGGTCGGCAAAATTATGTTTTAAAAGCACACCGCACGGTATTGTATGATGCCGACATGTTAACCATGAGAGCGCGGCGGTAATACCGTCGCGAGGGGTGACTTTGTGCCATTCGCGAAAAAACGTATGGAAGTATTCTTTAAGACCGTGACAAGGTTTTAAAGTCTTCTTCCTTACTTTAGTAGTCTTTAAAACCTTGTGACGTTTTAAAGACTTTTTTTTTATGAAATATGCGAATGGCACCCTCCTGGCACAAAGTCACCCCGCGCGACAGTATATGATTAAAAATTATTAAGAGTTAAGAATGTCAACGTACTCGTATATGAAATAATAATAATAATAATAATAATAATAATAATAATAATAATAATAATAATATATTTTATCATTGTTATTTTAAAGTTGATACTGATTGTGTAATGTATTCAATCTCTCTTTTTTTACTTAATTATGTTTATTATTATTTTTAAGTTAATATTTGTATACCGGTAGGCCTATGTATTTTTCTGTATGTGATTTGATCCTGGTTGAGTGGAAGAGAAGGCCTGATGGCCTTAACTCTGCCAGGGAAAATAAAACTATTATATATATATACTATCAGGCAGTATATCTCATTCGACGATATGTGTCAGAGGAAGAACAATTGTTTGTATACATCTGAAGTCTGATTAGTGTAACATGTAGCTAATCGGCGATGTATGCAATGGAGGGGGAAAGCAACTGGCCATCCTACCGTATTATCTCCTGTAGTTGCCTCATGAGTGACGCCTTATTGGTGTCACTTAAGAGATTCCAACCTGTCCTCGGACAGTTGACTAAAAAATCCAATACTTCTATCTATAACTTTCTAGTTAAATAAAATCCATTAGGCCTACATCTATCTCTTTCTAGTTCTCTACCACTTTCTAGTTAATGTTCAGCTTTCGGAACAATAGTTGGTGCCGCTATGAGCTTAAGGAATCTAGTTACTATATATATTTTTAAACCTGTTCAGCCATTTTTTAAATATCAGTTATGTAAACAATAAATTAAATCCGCACACATAAATTTACGGCGAATTTGGGCAAACTTTCACAACGTATATCGAATTACATCAAATTAGTCCGCGTATTACAACTGTAAGAATATATACCGTACGCTAATAACTATCAGGACGGCAACTAAAGTTCCAATTCGCAACATACTCCAACAGTAACATAACTATTGAGTATCAGTTCACAGCTTTTTGTTATATCAGAGGAAGATTAGGAAGATATGACAATTTCATAAATAGAGCAAGCGTACACCAACAGAGTAGATGTCACACACGAACGTGCTTGTCAGAGAAGTGTCACTGATTGTTCAGTTTTGCTACAAGCGCATCAATTACCTTTTTATTGCCAAAGTAACGAGTTTTCAACTAGGACAGCTCGGTCATTTCATTAAATCAAATTAATTTCAGCAGTACATTTCCAAACAAACGGTTTGAAAGTACTGTATAAATGAAAATAACACTTCAAAATCGTAAACAGTTTCATTAATAAATTCTGACAATCATTTAGACCAATTAAAGTACTTAAAATATGAAAAAATGTCAAATAATTCGGTCATAGAGGTGTAGCCTGTAGAACATTTCACAGACTAGAAAGCAGAAGAGAACAGCTTTTGGTAACGAATCTATAAAGAAAAGCTATGCTTCGTTCTTCTTGTCTTCATCAGTGATGGAGCCGATACCCCTGATCACATATTATAATCAGACTGGCCATTCCCATGTTATGAAATGGCAACATATAAAAGAGAACAACCACTAGGATCTCCACTGTCGAAAATGAATTTTTTGATGACGACCGCTAGATGGAAGTACAGCTGCAAGCTATTACCACAGTCTACTATATACAGTCGCGAAGCTCAATATGTAGTAAAAATGCAAACATGGATAGTTGCCCACCACTAGGATCGCTACTATCGCCTCATCATCGCAGATCTCTCTCCTAGCAGCCGACAAAATATGTCGTTGTGTTCTTTTGGAAAAATTAACACCTTCCTTCCATTATTGAAATATTAAATGCATAAAGTTAATTTATTATTTTAATGAAGTATATTAAATTCCACCATAAACTCGAAGATACCTGCAAGAAATAGGTTAATATTATTTTTGTTTGTGCAAAACGAACTGAAATTTACTATAATCGCTTCACTCATTCAAGATTATAGCGATAATTAACTATGAAACCAATAAATATTAATTTGCATTTCCCTTTACAACAATAATAATGGAAATATGAATTAATGGATTAACTTATGTACGTGTACCGGTACTTGTAGTGTAGGCTTACGTAGTTGAGGTTAAGCAATAATAATCACACCAGAATTGGAAATAAAACGTGATTAATAAATTTTATTGTAACAGACTTTTTCTACGTCTCTAATAAAGTAACAAATAAAAATAGCAACAAAATTAACAGCTATAATTAAAAACATATCCTTTGAAAAAAAAAAAAGTAGGCCTAAGCAATAATAATCCCACCAGAATTGAAAATAAAACGTGATCAATAAATTTCATTAAAACAAACTTAATTTTTCTAATAAATTTAAGCTTTTTAACTTAAAAATTAAGTTCAACAAAAATAATAAGAAACAGTATCGTCTCTAGTAAAATATTATTATTCCAATTATTGTATTTTAGCCATTAACATTTTCATTACAACCAATAACGAACATTTCACAAGCATCAATGTGAAATACGCAACGAGCTAGCACTCGATGGAAATACGATTCAGTCCAAAGTCGACCGTGGACAGTCTATTGTTTCTAGTTGCTAACAGCTTGGAGCGCTTTATCACGAGATTTGCAAAAAATCATCTCAAGCTTCGCGACTGTATATAGTAGACTGTGCTATTACCTTAGATCATATATGTAACAAATAGGTCGGCCTTATAGTCTTTGACGTTAAAAACTTTTTTCAGGTTTACTACGCTGCCATCTAGTTGTTACATAAGGAGTCACGTCATAATTCCCATTTGAATTGCATTAGAGACTGTACTGCCATCTCGTTTCATTTAAGACGGACGGGTGGCGATCCTGGCGATTGTTCTCTTCAAAGTGCTGTCGATTTTAACATAGCGATGAGTTATCTGTTACATATATGATCTAGGCTATTACTCCATGCAAAACGCAAGAGGGAAAGTGCGAGATGTTAAAGAAGTCTTTTGCGGACGTGTAGCTCTTATCCGTAAACACATCAGCTTGTGGGCTGTCTACCGAACCAGTTCTTTACCCGGTCACACACGTCTTCGTCCTATGCAAAACGAAGTCCACGAATGTCTTTATTCAAATATCCAAAAACAGTAACTGTTGCACCTCGTTTAAAGGCTAAAATTCCTCGCGCTGTGTATGCCTGATTACTTTAACTGAATGAATTTGTTTGTGAAGGTCTCAACTGGTATGAAACTTCTTTCGTCACCTGAAGACAATTTTATTAATGTATAGGGTAACTCTGTCTAAATCGGGTCAGAGGTTAAATCGGGTCAATTTCAAAACCCTGTCTTCATATTCAAGCGTAAACCAGTTCAAGCAAGTGCTACGATGCAAATTATTTCGGTGTCTTCAGAGTGGCGAATTAAAGAACTAACGCTTTTCTGTTTTCCGATTCTTGCAATATAAAGATAAATTTGTCAACTACCACCACCACCATTATTATTATTCACTTAATATTTTAGGACAAAAATTCGCTCCGGCGCCGGGGATCGAACCCGGGTCCTTGGTTCTACGTACCAAGCGCTCTGACCACTGAGCTACGCCGAATTCAATCCACAGCCCCGGATCGAACCTTCCTCCTTCGATGTTTCCCTTTGTGGCCTGACTCCAAGTTAGGCATATATGTTGACGTTGTCTAGTGTCAACTGCCGTTATACTAGGAGTGACTTGTTGGCCGGGAATCCGCAGTTATTATGCACTGCTGGCTGAGAGAATATTATAGATATATTAATTTGTGCTACAGAATTTATCTGTAATATTGACACTTAATATTTTAGGAGAAAAATTCGCTCCGGGGCTGTGGATTGAATTCGGAGTAGCTCAGTGGTCAGAGCGCTTGGTACGTAGAACCAAGGGCCCAGGTTCGATCCCCGCCACCGGAGCGAATATTTCTCCTAAAATATTAAGTGTCAATATTACAGATAAATTCTGTAGAACAAATTAATATATCTATATTATTATTATTATTATTATTATTATTATTATTACATATAAATAATAATTCGCCAGTATTTTAGAAGAAAGCTGTGTACAGTTTCCACATCAGAAATATCTTTTCCTTTTTTTTCATCGAGGACGCTGGAAACAAGTACAGTAGAACTTGGTTATAACGACATCCAAGGGACCTTGAAAATTATGTTGTTATAAACGAGTGTCGTAGTAACCGAGATTCATATTATCAGTCTAGTGAGGTGGAAAATGAAAAATAATAAACATAATTAGGCTTATTTTAGATTTATGTATTCACTTTTAAGCATACCATGAACACAATAAAATACATGTACAATAGTATTCTGTATTAAAACAGTTTGTTCAATACTCACCAAACTTATTTACTGAGGAGCGAAGTAATCAGTCATTTTACTCTGTTGTCTCCTACTTGCCCAATATACACTTTCTACATTAAATTCTATGTTCATTATTTCAATTGCAATTTCACTGCTCCTTCTCCTAGCTTCATAGTCCCTCCTCTAGCTTCATAGAAATGTTCACAATTCTAATGGCTTTTAAAGTGTTACTCACTTCTTTTAGTGGCTATACTGCATTAAAATGCGTGAACTTAGTGAAAACTTCCTCTCGAAACTGACCGCATGCAGGTACCATTAATACCGGATGAATTCGGGCAGGTTACAATGGAATGGGGAATCTGCCTGCATTCCAGAGGTCTACGGTAGAAGGGAACGGTAAAGGATTTGCCAGATTTCAGCAAAATATCTCTTAAAATACTTTGGTTCTTAGAAAATTGTATTCCAAATTAAGGTTGAAAATAACGTTATATGCGAGGTAGACGCATATGCGTTTGTCGTATTAAGCAAGGTAGAAAAGCTTATGTCTTATGGAGAATTAGTTGGGACCACAGAATATTTGACGTTATAGGCGAGGTGTCGCACAAAACGAGGTCGCTATAACCGAAGGTTCGTTCCAACAAGCAGTTCATGTACGGTTCCTGTACCATCTTATGCGCATGCGCTAGTTGAGCATCTGCTATGGGATGGAAAATTGACTGGACGCTGTTAGAACGCTTTCGCGGATCGTTATGTACTAAATCCAGAGATGCTATAACTGTGATCATCTTTGCTAAGAACGGGATGCTTATTATTATCGCTTTACAGCTAATTCTAATTGCAGAAAATAGAATTTCGATCATTTTCTATAAAAAGATGACAAAAAATATGGAAGGCAAGAATTCCGGTAATTCAATGTCGTGTACTGGGAGACTCTCATCTAAAAAAAGTTATTTTTTAATTATTAATGTATGTACGTTATTTATTATACTTTTAATCAAAGCTGCATGTTGAAATTGTAATTAACTATTTCAATACCCAAATAATTTCCATTCCCTTTCTTTTTGGCGAAAATTTAAATTAAATATCTAGTTTTATTATTATTCGTCTGCACTGTCACTTTTCATCTTTAACCTAATTGATGTGAACAGTCGATCATGTCTTTCTTCAGTATCCAGGAGACGTTGGTGAGCTTATGCGCATGCGCGTCTTTCGTATTCTTCCGTACATGCCTCAATCCACGGACTATTTCTGACCGTTCCGAACCCGTGTCAAAAGCTTGTTGGAACGCCCGACTGCAGTACATGTTTCCGGTTCAGAACTGGTTCGGATTGTGTTGGAACGCTTTTTCTGTACTGCGCATGCTCACGATGGTTACGGACGGTTCCTGACTGTTGTTGGAACGAACCTCAAGTTCTACTGTATTTTCATTAAAGTTCTGAACATTATTTCTTATACTCCCTATAATATATAGGCCCTAAAACGAAGTGAATTTTATACGCAGCCGAACTAAGCATAATAAACACGATCTATTCATGTTTTAGCGCGGTTACTAATGCAGTTTTAATAGGCTCAGTGTCTGACTGAACTAATTCTCCGGCTCACACGTGCTGCGGACTTCCGTCCGACCACAAGGCGACCATTATGGGTCACCGCTCATCTCCTGTGGGGACGAAGCGGCGAGAGATTTGCTACTGGTTAGCTGTACGGGACAATTGTCCTCACGTGTCCGTCGAAATGAGCCACATGAGTACCAGAGTGGTCCGACATATTAAGACTACAGTACATTCTCATTATTCAAAGTACAGGGACATCATTTTATTTTTACTAACATTTTTAATATTAACCTGGCTATACCTTTAGAGAACTGGAAACACAGTTTGCTATCCCCTTCCACGACTTTAGTTAGATGATACTGGAGTAAAACACAAACAAATCACTTTACTAGGTATAGGAGGGAAGAAAAGTAGTTCATCCATTTACGTAAACACGGAAATATCGCGATTTTGAGTTCGATAATTTTCATTGGGTTTTTGTTTAATCAAAATACAGTACTGTATTAAGAATAAGTGTTTTTACTCACGAACAAAGTTATCCATGCGAATGTATTCATTATGCAGTGTACCCTATATTATACTGTCTACAGCACATTAGCGTACAATATAGAGAATGAAGTTAAGTTGAAAAATAATCATAATATGGATATTTAAACACATTTTTGAAAATCGTGGCCGTTCATTTCGATACAGGCTTCAGTTCTTTTGTAAATATTATCGCACTATAGACTATTGCATCTATTTCCAATTACCAGTTTCGTTCTTCGTACTAGTAACTCATATGAAATAATTCTGTACCTACTCTATAAAAGAGTACCTTACGTACTGTAAATTCAATCTTCACTTCTGCCCTACCGGCACAGATAAAATTAATCAGACATGCTATCTACTGTCCGTCCAAGTGGTTATGCCGCAGGATTGTAGAAAGGGGGGAAATCACGTGACAGTTAATTACTTAACGAGGCCCTTTTATTTAAGTAAAATTAAACAGCTGTATAATATTACGTAAACGTCCAATTCCAAACAGAAATTAATGTTTTCAGAAAAGAGCTAAGACAGCCCAGCTATTACATAGGGGCGAGCAGAAGCAGGTGGGAGAAATCGGGATGCGACGAAGCAAACGGACAGTACCTGTGCGAAAATATGATTCAATATTGAAAGCTCTTTCGTCACTGGAAAACGCGAACATATTTATGGAACGTACTATACTCATTCAGTACTGTTTACTATCTGCGGTCTTGGTTCTGTGTGGAGTTGGAACTTCATTAGTAGAAGGGGTGGGAGTGAAGTACATTCAAAAACTCAGGTACAATAAAAATTGAAGTAAAAATAAAATGATGTCCCTGTATAAATTAAGTGCTGTGATGAGGAAAGACCGTTTTCTTAGTCATTCAAATTCGTTATCAGAAATCGGAAACAACCCTGTATAGTGCCTATAAATAGTCTTCTCTTGAATTGTTTATTTATTTATTTAAATCCACCACCAACAGAAGCAGGCTTCCAATTACAGGTGGCTTACACAGATACATACACAAAATACATAATAAGAGAAAACAAAACAGAACAAACAACACAAACGAAAGAAAGAAAATACATAATGGTAATAGATGCTAGAATATAATATTGCAGTTAATATAGTGCCAAATGTCAATATAATGATGCAAAATTATTTAAAAAGTAGAGTAAAAACATTATAATACACTTCTTCATAATTTAAATATCTAAGAAAATACTACTACTACTTACTGGCTTTTAAGGAACCCGGAGGTTCATTGCCGCCCTCATATAAGCCCGCCATTGGTCCCTATCCTGAGCAAGATTAATCCATTCTCTATCATCATATCCCACCTCCCTCAAATCCATTTTAATATTATCTTCCGATCTACGTCTCGGCCTCCCTAAAGGTTTTTTCCCGCCGGTCTCCCAACTAATACTCTATATGCATTTCTGGATTCGCCCATACGTGCTACATGCCCTGTCCATTTCAAACGTCTGGATTTAATGATCCTAATTATGTCAGGTGAAGAATACAATGCATGCAGTTCTGTGTTGTGTAACTTTCTCCATTCTCCTGTAACTTCATCCCTCTTAGCCCCAAATATTTTCCTAAGCACCTTATTCTCAAACACCCTTAACCTATGTTCCTCTCTCAAAGTGAGAGTCCAAGTTTCACAACCATACAGAACAATCGGTAATATAACTGTTTTATAAAGTCTAACTTTCAGATTTTTTGACAGCAGACTGGATGATAAAAGCTTCTCAACCGAATAATAACAGGCATTTCCCATATTTATTCTGTGTTTAATTTCCTCCCAAGTATCATTTATATTGGTTACTGTTGCTCCAAGATCTAAGAAAATACAATTATTTTTAATATCGTATGAAATGTTTCAACTGTTAGACTGAAATCTAATTGAGAATCACAGTTTAAAGACAGAGAGTTGTAAGTATTACACATAAAAAATGAGTAAACCAATAAGAAAGAGCACGTTATCGAAATATTATTTCATATCTAGTTTAATAACTGCTAGAACAAATTGAAATGTTGTGTGTATAGCTAGGACCTACTTCCTTCCTTAGACTATGAAGCGTTCTAACCAGAGGCCTACATAAGAACCTTCGCAACTCAATTGCTAAAAGCTCTTGTAGCGGAAGATACAAACTGCAGCAGATGTCATCAAGTTGGCCAAACACCGAAACATCACAATTCTGAACGTCTTATGATTTCAATAAAAGTAGAAGGAACGAAGTACGTGACGCAACTTTAAGCACGACAACGTGACTTGGAGCTTCCTGCCCACGTCCTAAGGAAGAAAGTATCGCAACAACGATGTCAAGGTGAAATGCTGTTGCGAATTACCACCGTCTTACCAGTTTTTGTTCGCATCATGATTTTTTTTTATTTTAGTAGGTTATTTTACGACGCTTTATCAACATCATAGGTTATTTAGCTTCTGAATGAGATGAAGGTGATAATGCCGGTGAAATGAGTCCGGGGTCCAAAACCGAAAGTTACCCAGCATTTGCTCATATTGGGTTGAGGGAAAACCCCGGAAAAACCCTCAACCAGGTAACTTGCCCCGACCGGGAATCGAACCTGGACCACCTGGTTTCGCGGCTAGACGTGCTAACCATTACTCCACAGGTGTGGACTTCGCATCATGAAACTATACTATGTGTGACATACAGATGTTACGAAGTACGAATTATGAGCCTGTGAATGCAATTTTACATACTTTTGAATATGCCAGAGAAATTAAAAAATTATGGATTCCTCCAGGAGAAAGGCAAGGTGAGGTTCCTTTCATGTTAATTTTATTACAATTAAAAACCTTACAATAGACTATTATACCGATGAGAGAGCTGCAGAATATGGCTTACAACCGGTTTTCATTCGACCGGTTAGAGAGCATCCGTCACCGAATGTTCGATTCAACCGGTTGCCCCTAATTTTTTGCAGGCTAGACAGAACACTGACATTTTATAAGTACACAAACGGAATAACAATTGAAGGAACTTCACCATGCGTAATTTAAAAAATGTATTTGTTTAATATAGGCTTACAATTGATTGCATACTTATCTTCATAACAAATGTAGATGAAAAAATGAACACCGGTAACAACAAAGGAAATAAGTGTAATGCAGAATATGAAATATAGTGTGTAAAGAAATGCAAAAATAGAATAAATTACAATTACTTAATAAATAAAAGAGAAAATAAATATATACATTCTATTGTAACCTTTACACTTCAAACTCAAAATGCATACCTCTAAAACAGTGGTTGTTAATGCCTTTTAATTACTCTAAGCAGATGCATTACAACTTACTTACTTGCAAATGGCTTTGAAGGAACCCGCAGGTTCATTGCCGCCCTCACATAAGCCCGCCATCGATCCCTATCATGTGCAAGGTTAATCCAGTCTCTATCATCATATGCTATCTCCCTCAAATCCAGTTTAATATTATTCTCCCATATACGTCTCGGCCTCACCAAAAGTCTAAGCCAGCGGTCATCAGCACAGAGCACTATGGGGCTAGCGTCTCTCACCCACGGAGAACACACTGCACCATGGTGCACTCGTAGCTGCTAGCGGGTATGCTCTCTACCTCTGCCTGCTGCACGATGGTGCACTACCCTTTGCCCATTTCTGCGAGTGCTGACGACCACTGGTATAAGCAGATGCATTATTTAATCAATAAATCATTTTTAAGAAGATATGTTTTGCTCTTGACGACACCAATTGTAATACCTGAATGAATGAATGAATGAATGAATGAATGAATGAATGAATGAATGAATGAATGAATGAATGAATGAAAAACTATGGTTTATTTAACGAAGCTTGCAACTGCAAAGGTTATATCAGCGTCGCCGGTGTGCCGGAATTTTGTCCCGCAGGAGTTCTTTTACATGCCAGTAAATCTACTGACATGAGCCTGTCGTATTTAAACACACTTAAATGCCATCGACCTGGGCCGGGATCGAACCCGCAACCTCGAGCATAGAAGGCCAGCGCTATACTGACTACGCTACCGAGGCCGACTGAATGAATGAATGAATTAATTAATTAATTAAATCAGTGAATCAATGAATGAATCAATCAATCCATGGCTGAATGAATCAATTAGTCGATAAATGGATGAATCGATGAATGATGATTGATTGATTGATTGATTGGTTGATTGTAGTGAGAGAAGAATTATCAATTAAATAGTAGGCCTACACGATGATAATCGTTTCCTTGCAAGAGTTCTTGGAATTACTGCATGGCCGTCCACCCACAAAGAATGAGGAACAACTCGAAAATTCGTTGAACCGAACCTGGGACACTCCGCTTGACAGAAGAGCTTTATTGACTACAGCGCCAGGCGTTCAATAACAATATATAATTTCTATTTCTCGTAACCGGTTGTGCACAACTCTAATACCGATTAATATCGTGTGCAAAGTTTCAATCACGGATATTGTATCATCCGCGTACAGTATATATTTTTTCAGATGTTATTAACAAACATGAAAGTAGGAAGGATGTGAAAATTCTTTAGAGATAACGCGTTGTCGTAAATGCCGTCAAACTCGTGGTTACTCAGATCCCTGTTGATTTCTTTCGTTTCGTACGTAGTGTTTACTTCGCATTTAAAGTTTACTTGCATTGGCCTGTACTAGAGGTGTTATTAACAAACAATACTGACCCACTTTAGTAGTAACGAGGTAAACTCATAGATCTCTTTGCAACTCTCTACAGAAGAGAAAACGAAAGCATTCCGGGAAAACCCTACTCAAACAGCTCTGGGCTTTATTAGAAGCTGCGTCTTCCGCGTAAAAACTCCGACGATCTGTTTTCGACTTATGAGGTAACTGCGAAATGATCCCGAAGACAAAACGCCGAACGTTACCCCACAGTTATTCCAAGAGTTGAAGGAAAACCCCCCAAAAAACCTGGACCAGCCAAATTGTCCCAACCAGCATTCGATCCCGAACCATCCAGTTTCGCAGTCAAGTAGACTGATCACTACTCTAAGAGTATAAAATGACGTAGCCTATATTTAATTTATATCAATCAATCAATCAATCAATCAATCAATTTGTTGCAATAGAATAAATAATCAATCAATCAATCAATCAATCAATCAAAGAAGTAATCGTATTTTTAATATCTGTGCCCTCGAAAACTATTTTTAACAATCGCCAGTTCAAATGTGGTAGATAAAGGCTGGTTCTACAATAAACCGGCGAGAATCGGAACAAAAGCGAAAACGGTAAAATTGTTAAAATGTAACATTTAAATGTGATTTTAACCTCTTCCCTTACTATATATTTTACCAGTTTTGTGAAAAAAGTGTCATTTTTTATTTTCGTAAAGTTCATTTAATATTGCAGAATCACTGTACATCACTAATTTTCTTACATACTAAAAAATCACTATGAAAAGACAATCGGACTCAAACGAGTTAACTCGGGTTAATTGTTTGAAAATGTATACATTTAAATGGGCATTAACAAGTGGTTAACGAAAAGCTTGCCGGAGCTCGAGATCGGGAACAGAGAGTTGGCCAAGTTTCAACTTTGGCGTTCACGTTTCCGATCACAGCCCACTAGATTCATTCTATTGCCATCTAAACGCTATTTTGTCGTCGTATATTTTGTAGCAAGAAGACCGTGACATAACCTATGCATTATTTTGTTCTGTGCTGTGCATCATGGAGCAAGTTTTATTTGAAGAGATTCTAATATTGAAAAAATCCCGATAAGCGGCGTGCCTCGTATAAAGATGAGAAAATGAAGGAGAATACGTTGCTTTCAATAGCTGCATCTTTGAACACCGATCGGAAGCGAATCATATTTTATTACTGTATTGGTTGTATTACACACTACATATTCACGCTTCAATTCAATAACTACAGTTGTGTTCATTTTTGTTCTATTACAAATGTTTCTTCTCTAATTATTTTACGTTATGTAGACGTAAAATAGGTTGTGATAATAAAGATGCATGGGCATATTTATAGTACCGTACCTAATGCAATGTTTCAGTTGAAATTTCGACGTTGCTTAATCTGTGTTTATGTTGGCTGCCTTGTACTCATGAGAGAACGCCATTGGTCAATTATACACAAATAACATCAGAATGTGTAATATCGACTTTACATATCGTTATTGACATACATATCGATATGCATAGTCGTCTACGTTCTCGGTTTATTGTGAATAAAAAATTTTCATATTCACGTCCTCTGCTTCTCGTTTTCATTCTAGTTCTCGTTCCCGGTTTATTGTGAACCAGCCTTAACGATTAGCACGTTTGACCGTGAAACGAGTGGGCCCAGGTAAAAATTCTGGTTGGGACAAGTCAACTGGTTGGAGTCTTTTCCGGGATATTCCCCTCAATTGAAGCATAATTGCTCAGTATCTTTCGGAGTTGGACGTCGGACTCATTTCGCCATCATTAATTCACATCATCATCTATACAAGTGGTCGTCAGCACTCGCTGAAATGGGTTACGGGTAAGCAGTGCATGGCGACATGCACTCTAGTGCAGGAGGAAGCAACCGCCAGCAGCCACGAATGCACGCTGGTGCTGTAAGAGACCTGCGGGTAAGAGACGCTAGCCCGAGAGTGCAGTGTTCTGATGACCGCTGATCTATACCATAGCCCGGGTTAAGTTCACGGTGCGGAGTGCTATACTTGTACAAGAGCGCGGCCGTTCGGCTACCCAATCATTCACAGAATAGAAGTGGTGAGCACAATAAGCCTCAGGCTGCAGTGTAAGCCTTCGGGTCCCTCCTCCGTACAAGAGAAAAAAATGCCCCCCCCCCACGCCACCGCAATTTGTTTGTCTGTACTTATCTTACAGACTTTGTTTAGTGGTGGTTATTTTAATTCATAAGTGTTGATCTGAAACGTCCCCTTCCACTATACCTTGTAAGGTTTATCTTGTCTCAGTAGCAATAAAACCAAGTCCCTTCAAATGAGGGTGGAGATTATAGGAGGGTTGTAAATTTTCAGGATCCTTTCAAAATCTTGTTATTGTACAGGCTACCGGAACTCAGTTTCTTGAAAGACAAGCTCAGTGACGGAACTATACAGTACGAACAGAGATATTTTGTTACTTTATTTTGCGCTACAGAAAGTATCAACTAGTCCCTTCCGCCACTGGCATCGCTTCGCTCCCCCCATCGCAATAACAACACAGACGAGGTAAGACATATCTCCTTTCGCTCTCTTTTCACAGTGAGACAAGTTCATCACACAGACTTTAGCAAAGAGCCAAAAGCTATTGACCTGCTTCACTCACTTAGCCGCGTTCGAATACGCAGCACTGTATCATGGAAGGTGGACCTATATCAGTGATCGGCATTTCTTGACTCGCGAACCAACTCCTTATTGCACAAGCAGGGCGGAGGGGTAAGGCATGATCTCCCTTCCCTTAGCCATTACTTGTTCATTCAATGTTAAGCAGTTTGGGTATCCTCCCCCTCCTACCTTTTTCAATGCTGTGTATTACGGGCTGCATTTTATATGACGTAATCTTTGACAATCACTGATCTGCATCTTAGTCATAACCATTTATGGAGATTAATTTTATCATTTGTGTTTTTTAATATTGCTGTCAGCGGGATTGTTGGAGATTTATTTGTACTCTTCGCGGAGATTAATGGAAATTTTCGAAAATACAATTATTTTGGAATTGGAGTATTAACTCAGTATGAATATTACTTTCCAAATAATTAACATTAAAGGTTCGTTGGATTCTGGTAAAGGTGCGGTATGCCCAAAAAACAATATTTGTTGGATTGAGACTGTATTTAACATACATAAAAAAAAAAACTTGCAGTCCTCAAATTAACATTTTCAAATTATTAGTGAAATGTTGAATTCTCCGTCTTTTGAGTTCACTAATGTAATCAGCAGGGAAAGGATTTATATGTAAATACATATTTACTTATAAAGCTAATATAATTTATATTTTGCATTATCTTTATGTTTCACAATGTGTAAAAATCCTACTTTTATTTTCCATATTTTTCCATATTTTAGAGTTTAGTACATATTTTCGTTAATTTCCATATATTTTCCATATTTCATATAAAACAGTCCATATTATATTAGGTTTAACAATAAAACAAAACAAAATTCCATTAACTTTTAAAAATACATTTCAACAATAGAGATTTAAACACATGTTCAGTAATCCCTTAACATCAGAGTTATTTGAAAATTAGCAGTCCTATCAACAATGGGAAAGTAAGTTACAAAACTGTATTAATTTAATTTAAAATTTTTAACAGACTTCAGTTGTGCAGCTCAACAGTTAAATGCCAGTCAGAGTACACATAGGTTCAGTTTTGTAAATCATACTATAAAGACGGTAAATATGCCAAAAGTAATTCAGTCAATTTAAAATCAAAACTAACAAGTTACATTTCAGAATTTAAAGAAGATGGTTTATCAACTGACAATAAAATATTATTTTGTAATTTGTGTCAGTGTGCAGTATCATCTACACAAAAGTTCCTGGTGCAACAACACATTACAACTAGTAAACATCAAAAACAAACAACTAAATTCCAAGCAGAGACAATTGTTTTTAACACAACCAACAACATCGAATGTAAGATCTGAGTTTAACATCGACCTGTGCCGTTCTCTCATCTCTGCTGATATTCCTCTCTACAAACTAAAGAATAAGGTCTTCAGGGAATTCCTTGAAAAATATACTCAACATACAATCCCGGATGAGTCAACACTTAGGAAGACGTATGCTCCATCCATCTACGATGAGACAATACAGAAGATAAGAGATGAAATTAAAGATAGTTCAATTTGGGTTTCCATTGATGAGACTCCCGACAAAGAAGGTAGACTTGTTGGTAATGTAGTTATCGGTTTGTTAAGTGAACAATATTCTGAACGAATTCTTTTACATTGTGATGTTCTAGAAAAGTGCAATAACAAAACTATAGTTAAACTGTTCAACGAAGCTATGGGTATCCTGTGGCCAAAGGGTATTATGTACGATAATGTGTTATTCTTTATTAGCGATGCTGCCCTTATATGGTCAAAGCTGGACAAGCATTATCTGTTGTATATCCTAAATTGACTCATTTTACTTGTGTGGCGCATGCATTTCATCGTGTGGCAGAAGTGGTCAGAGACAATTTCCTAAAGTAGATTTGTTGATTTCATCAGTGAAAAAAGTATTTCTCAAAGCTCCCAGTAGAGTTAACGTGTTGAAAGAAATGTACCCTGAAATTCCATTGCCACCAAAGCCAATTTTAACTAGATGGGGTACATGGCTAGAAGCAGTTGAATATTATGCCGAACATATAGACTCTATTAACAATGTTCTCCTTGCATTGGACTCTGAAGATGCAGTCTCAATTGATACTGCAAAACAGTTACCTGTGACATAAGTGTGAAGAATGACTTAGCTCACATTCAGCATACATTTTCATGCATCATAAAAACGCTCAAAAGTCTCCAAAATAGGCACCTTTCACTATCTGAAAGTTTTGAAATTATAAATAGTACTGTGGAACAACTGAATCGTGGTAAGGTAAAGTTGCAGATGCAGTAAGAGCTAAGGTGGACACTGTACTTTCAAAAACCCTGGATATGAAGAACTATTGTTGCTGTGATGAGTGGTGAATCAACAGTGAAGATTAACTGGACTTATCCCCAGCAGACATTGTGAAATTGAATTATGTACCAGTTACTTCTTGTGACGTCGAACGCTCTTTTAGTCAGTATAAATCTATCCTCAGAGACAATAGAAGAAGATTCACTTTTCAGCACTTGAAAGAAATGTTTGTAACCTATTGTTATGGTAACAGACAATAAAAATTGTGTTTTGTTGAAACTACATTGGAAGATAAGGTACGTCCATTATATTTTTTGTTTAGTTTGATTAAAATGTACCAATATTTAACGTACATAGTCATTTTTTTATAATTTTAAGTCCATATTTAATTCCATATTTTGGTAAAAATCCATATTTAATTCCATATTTTGGTAAAAATAACTACATATATATTTACATATTTCATATATTTTTAGTCCATATAAATCCGTTCCCTGGTAATCAATCACGAGAATTCCATGCAAATGTATGGGAGAGTCGGGTAGTATCGGACATCGGGTAATATCGGACAGTGAGTTTATTTCATCTACCACACGATGATACTACCTAATTGACATGGTTACGTTTCTGTGATGTCTCTAATAATCAGAATACCTGGAATACCATGTAATGTAGTCTACTTGGATATATTATAACAAATTCAAGCAAAAAAATCCGAAAAAAAAAACTAAAAATATGAAATTCGCTATAAAACGACACAATAGTAATAATTCGCGAATATGTTCATATTTCGCTATTAGAACTCTATTTCGAGATTTGTCACGATTGTTTTATTCACATATTATTAATCAGAATCACTTAATTCGTAAAGATTAGTAAAAATCTATTGTATATCTATCATTAGCTGATAAGTGGTGAAATTCTGGCAGAGAAACGGAAATATTAAGCGAAAACCTTCACTATTACAGTGGAATGGGTCAACAATTTCAATTCTTAATTTTTAATTCTTGAATAAATTATAGCGCTCTTAATTATGACTATGACTGAAATGGGGAAAAGAGGTGGAGGAGAAAGAGGAGGAGAAGAGAAGAATAACTTGTATGTGTGCATCGAAAAGACGATAATGGCATGGTGCATACTCAATGGATAAATTTGGGACCCGAGTCTTTTTGGCTCTGGAATTGTGACTAGTTTACCATGCAGCGAGGCGAGACTATTAGATTCAGTAAGAGCTAAAACAATAAATCCATGCCATTCTAGAACGCAGAGTGGTAACGGAGTTTTTCCTGAGAGCGCCGCAGACACAGGTTGGGCCCTCCGAGTTTAGGAATGTAATTATGAACTCCACTGGCCCGCAAAACGCAGTTAACAGGTGCAATTAAAATGTATAACTCGGCGAAACGTCTCCAGGGTGCAGCACTTTCTAATAGAGGCGCTCATCCCGCTCCGTAAATCATTGTATAAACAGTAGAATGGGTTCCTCTTCATTTTGGTGGTCACTTTAGTGTTTAATTTTGAAAAGTGAGAGAGAAGACGATATTTAATTGCCATTTGGATACAGATCGTTCTGGAATTCGACCAGCAATATTTTTTAATAAGTACGACATACTTCACCTTCGGGAAACGAATAATATATTTTATCGGTCCATTAAATCTACAAAAACGTATCGTGAGGGTCACATAAGAACAGTTCCTAAACAGCAAATATTGCCGTCTTGTCAGTGTTGCCAACTGTTACCAGATATCACACGATCCTACGTACTAAATGACTTATTTACTTATCGTACTTTATGTTGGAAGGTTATTCTAAATAATTTTAATAATATTGTAACATATTTTCGTAGGCAAACGATACAGAAAGGGCTCAACATGTCAAGTATTTTGTTTGGCAATACCGAAATTCATTGGTTTGACTAAACAATTGACTCACGAGACCTAACCTAAAAACCTATTTTGTTTGACCACATGAAATTATTAGTACTAACTACGAAAACCTGACTATAGTCTTGAATTATAACCACAATGCAACGCATAAAATAACTATTATGTATTAATACTGATATTAATTAATTATTAGTATGTTCAAATTCCAGTAACCGGCTCAGAAATCTAGTACAATTTTAATTTAATGGAACTCCAGTACCGACAAATATTGTCGATATTTGTCTCAGCTGCCAACATATCAGTTACAAAATCACTACCATTTGTAGTATTTGTCATTATCGAAATTCGAAACGAAGTTGGCAAAAGAAAATTCATACTGCAAACTAAAAAATCACCACAATCCACTAGCATATGTAGTAATGGGGAAAAAACGGTTAGGTGTCACCCTTAGGGTATGAAGTAAGCTGACCCGGACTATATTTATCGTCTACAAAACGATGTGAAAAAATTGATAAACATGCAGCTGATGATAATGATGAGGAGGATGATAGTAACGAACAGCGAGATTTGAAAAGAACCAAAGAATGCTCGGAATTGGAACTTACGGGAGGGAGGCATTATAGCCCAGCACTGCGATCTGTTACGATGTATTGCGCTAACCCTCAAGCTAGGTGCATTCTCAAACATACACTGGCTGACTACACTAAGGTTCGCTGAGTACCCAGGTTTCGAGCAGGCAACCCCCTCCCCCTCGTCCCTCGGCCAGCCCTCTCCATGCTTCTTCAGCCGGCATTCAGGGTGTGCTATGATGATGACAAAATGATATATGATATATTTCATGGTCGCCCTGGATGGCAAAGACGGTATAGTGCTGGCCTTCTGTGCTCGAGGTTGCGGGTTTGAACCCGGCCCAGGTCGATGGCATTTAAGTGTGCTTAAATGCGGCAGGCTCATGTCACTAGATTTAGGCCGGTATTCATAGTCACTGACTTATTTGTTCAATAAGTATGACTTTGTTAAGTTATACTTATTGGAAAATCTTAACTTATATGATTACGGTATTCATAGTCTGCTAATAAGTCGTACTTTGTTAAGTTTCATTCAATAAGTGTAACTTATGTGTATACAAATAAGTCGAACTTATTGGTATGAGAAATTGCAAGGCCATTGTCACGACAATGTAAATCAGACAGTCGATTTTCTTTTGTCTCTAAATTTGTATGCATAGCTTCTGTAGAATACAATAAAATGAATGATGTAGGCCTAATGTTATTTCAGTTATGTACAGAAAGACGATTGTACTGAAGGAGATTATTCTAAAATATTCAAAGATTGTAGAGAATAAGAAGGCCGACGCAGTTTTTTGAAGACAAATACCTCATATATTTAATAGACTACGGTTATGGCTATATTTTAAGAACATTAAATTTATTTCAAAATTTTCCGTGGCATAAAATCTCAAGCGAACAAGAAGTAGTAATCTAGAAGAACTGGCAAAACTCGCTATTTCGGTTTTGCAAGAGTTATTTCCACTTTCGGAAGTATTGATTCCAAAACCTTTTGCAAAAACGAAACCTCCTTTTGAATTCAAAGCGACCCATGATGTTTCGCAATAACGCTTTCGGGCAGAAATTTCGTGCATTTCAATAACTTCCTTGGCCAGTTCTTTATAAACGTTATTAATTTTTAGGTTAAAACTGACATAAGTCAGGGGTTCCCTTGACTTGATAAAGTTTAACTTATTTCACAACATAAGTCGCACTTGAGTCACTATGAATTGCAACAAGTTCAACTTCATGAAGTCAGACTTTGTAAAGTAAAGCTTATAAAATGAGCACGACTTATAATAAGTACGACTTATTTGGACCGAAATCTGCAATTGAGACGAGATTTAAGTTCGACTTATATATAAGTATGACTTATCTCGACTATGAATACCGGCCTTAGTGGCATATAAAAGAACTCCTGCGGGACAAAATTCTGGCACACCCGCGACGCTGATATAACCTCGGCAGTTGCGAGCGTCGTTAAATAAAACATAATTTAATTTAATTTATATTTCATACCTTCAATTACATCTCTGTAAAGTGGACCTCACAATTTTTTCTACCTTTGTTTTTGTAGATGCTCTTATAATTTATATTCATAACTTGTACTTACATTCTCTTATTGCTGAATCCTTCTCATTCCATTATGCTCATACACTATTTACTAACAGTCTCTCGCTTCTGTTCCGATCTAAATTCTTTCATACAACGCCCTTTCGAAGTTTGATGACTTTATTTAAAATTGACACTTTTACAATTCATTTCTTTATTTCCATTCACTTACATCGAACACTCTCTATTTATAATAATCAGGCAGCGCATTTTCGTTCCCAAACAAGTTAGGAAAGTTATCGGTTAGTATATCTCTGACCCAAATGCTCACGTCAGGACGCTACGAAAGGTATAATCTAGTTAGGGCTAATAAAATGGAGCATGGCAACTTATTGCGAAATTAAGCTACTATATAAACCCAATGCGAAACTATCTCTGTACAAAATATTAGTGATACATATTACAGAAAAAGTAATTTGATCCTATTTGATGACTTTATTTAAAATTGACACTTTTACAGGATTTCCATTCACTTACATCGAAATAATAATCAGGCAGCGCATTTTCGTTCCCAAACAAGTTAGGAAAGTTATCGGTTAGTATATCTCTGACCCAAATGCTCACGTCAGGACATAATCTAGCTTCGGTACAAAGGGCTAATAATGATGGAGCATGGCAACTGTAAGTGGGATTGCTACTAAATTGAAATGGTCTGTCCAGCTACTTTTTGACCATATAAACGCACTAACAATGCGAAACTAGCTCTGTACAAAATATTAGTGATACATATTACAGAAAATGTAATTTGATCGATAATACTACTGAACTAGTATATATAATATACATTATAGAACATAACAGTAAACATGATACACATTAACTGTAAATACTCTATATATTATAATATATACAATTAAATCATTTAACGAAATCAACTCCGTTACGGTGAACAAAAACATATATTCTGAGATTATAAAATTCATATCGTTTACTGTAACTGCCAGTAAAAATTTGTTTAGGCTAAGAGAATGTTCTTTCTACGTCATATTACGTTACAGGGGCGAATCCAGAAATGCATATAGAGTATTAGTTGGGAGGCCAGAGGGAAAAAGACCTTTGGGGAGGCCGAGACGTAGATGGGAAGATAATCAAAATGGATTTGAGGGAGATAGGATATGATGGTAGAGACTGGATTAATCTTGCACAGGATAGGGACCAATGGCGGGCTTATGTGAGGGTGGCAATGAGCCTCCGGGTTCCTTAAAAGCCAGTAAGTAAGAAAATTTTCTTCCTACGTCACATGACGTTACAGGGACTAAATAATAACAACAAAAATTAATATAAAAATTACCAATATTTACATTTTACACAATATATACAAATAATTCGTTTCTCAAAACCTATCCCGTTGTAGTGAACGAAAAAGTATATTATAAGGTTATGAAATGCAAATCTTTTACGAACATCACATAAAATTTATTTGAACTAAGAGAATGTTCTTTCTACATCATATGACATTACAGGGGCATATTTATAATACAATACATCATTTTTATTTAAATAACCCCATGTGTACCTGCTTGCAATTCTACCTTGCTTATGCATCCACGTGACGTAATAGATGTAGCTACCAGAAGAGGTTACTAGATCCGGTGTACGTTTGGGACGAAAATGCGCTGCCTGCTAATAATACTTCTTACTAAACCTTACTACACCATTATCCAATATGTAATGACGAAATAGAGATATGGTGACGAATGATGTAGGTGCCTAATATGGGGGAAAACGGGAGAACACCGAGAAAAACCCCAACTGCTACCTTGTCCGCCAAAAGTGTCACTATGGGTTTTTCATGGACTCGAACCCGGACCGCCTGCGCGACAGGCTGGAGGTCTGATCAATCAGCCACCGCAGAGGGTCTATGCTTATAATTCATTTTAAATTATACAAGTTTTGAGAATTTTTTTTACAATTTGCATCCTGTAACAGGTATATAAATATTAAGCGATTTGAACTGAAGTACTGATTCTATCGTTGGGAAAAGTAGGACAAGGGAATCCCACCAGAAAGACCTCCCAAACGGTGATCTGGGTGATCCCCTTTCGATATGCCAGAAGAGGAATACCTATGTCATTAAGGCGACGATTATTATTATTATTATTATTATTATTATTATTATCATTATTATATTTTTATTAATATATTTTCATATATATATATATATATATATATATATATATATATATATATTATTCGGTTGAGAACCTTTTGTCATCTAGTCTGCTGTCAAAAAATCTGAAAGTCAGAATTTATAAAACAGTTATATTACCGATTGTTCTGTATGGTTGTGAAACTTGGACTCTCACTTTGAAAGAGGAACAGAGATTAAGGGTATTTGGGAATAAGGTTCTTAGGAAAATATTTGGAGCTAAGAGGGATGAAGTTACAGAATAATGGAGAAAGTTACACAACGCAGAACTGCATGCATTGTATTCTTCACCTGACATAATTAGGAACATTAAATCCAGACGTTTGAAAAGGGCAGGGCATGTAGCACGTATGGACCAATCCAATGAATATAGTGTTAGTTGAAAGGCCGGAGGGAATAAGACCTTTGGGGAGACCGAGGCGTAGATGGGCGGATAATATTAAAATGGATTTGAGGAAGGTGGAATATGATGATAGAGATTTGATTAATCTTGCACAGGATAGGGACCGATGGCGGGCTTATGTGAGAGCGACAATGAACCTGCTGGTTCCTTAAAAGCCATTTGTAAGTAAGTAAGTAATATATTTTCAAGATGTCACAGTTTTATATTTTTTGCTTGAAAACCCGAAGGAGACTACTTATCCAAAGAAATCTTGTAAGTTTAGTGTAGCGTAAATAATTTCAAGGGAAAAATTGTTCCGGGACCGGGTATCGATCCCGAGATCTTTGAACGCACCAACGTTCTTATCAACTGAGCTACCCAGGAACTTCACTCGAAAAGCCAAGCCAAGTCTGCACTGAAGGCATATATTGTTACTTTCTGTGAAATGGGACTCGATCAGGATGTTGACTGTAGAACGCCATGTGCGTGCGGCTTTCTGGGGCAGTCGGTTTCTCCGCGTACTTTCTTCTCGGGCGCGGGGCCCGGCCCTGCGCGGCGCTTGACGATGATCTGGGACTTTCTCTACTCCCAACTTTCTCTTCCGCCAGTACTTAACGTGCCTCTGATATAGAAGCCTCTCGCTTTTCTTTTAATTTAACGGTCCGCACCTCCAAACTTGAGAAGTTACTTCACGTTCGGGACTCCGGAATCCTTTGATCTCATCATGAGCGGCAAAATAATTTTGACATCAGAGAAGAGTGAATACGTAAGCAGTTATTCAGTTTTAAAAACTGCATTAAAATTGCATAGAGTCATAGAGCGATCAGCACTCGCTGAAGTTGCAATAATCATCTCATTATCAACGTCACTGTTAGTATTTCAACTTAATCATAATCAAACATCTTCACATTAATCATCATCATCGCTATTTGCCATGGCCGTTATCATCGTGTTATGGTGGCCGTCGCTATTAGCATCATTATCATAATGATCACGACAACCATTCTCATTATCGTCTCCATTATCTTCATCGTCTTTGCTATCATTTTTTCATCAAGCTGGTATCATCATTGCCATCGTCATTATAGTTGTCATCGTTATCATCATCGATCGCCAATATCATCGTCCTCGTCCTTATAATAATCACTCTCGTCATCGTCATTACACACATTACCATTGGTGTTGCCATTATAGTCCTCACCATCATCGTCATTCTCATAGCTTTCTCGTCATCTTCATTACCATTGATGTTGTCATCAGAGTCATCACTATCGTCATAATAATAATTCTCGTCATCGCCATCACTATTGCTGTTTCCTTCATTGTCGTCACCATCATCTTCATTCTCACAGTAATAATTCCCGTTATCTTCATTACCATTGCTGTTGCCATCAGAGTCGTCACCATCATCGTAATTCTCATAGCTTTCTCGTCATCTGCATTACCATTGCTGTTGCCAGAGTCGTCACCATAATAATAACCATTCTCGTCATCGTCATCACTATTACTATTGCCTTTATAGTCGTCACCATTGTCACCCTCACAATAAATCATTCTCGTCATTGTCATCAGTTCACTAATACAGTTTCAATTATAATGGTCATCATTATCATCATCGCTATAACTATCACCGCTGGCATTCTGTCTTCACACATTAGTGGTCACCGTACAAATCGCTGTCGTCACATCATTTATCATCCTCATCTTAGTTCCGCGGACCCCAGGTTGGGCAACACTGACCTACGCTATGTTACTGAGTATCACTTCCTATCCAATGTAACGCTACTACTACTACTACTACTACTACTACTACTACTACTACTACTACTAATAATAATAATAATAATAATAATAATAATAATAATAATAAAGATAGCGATGATAATAATAATAATAATAATAATAATAATAATAATAATCATCATCATCATCATCATCATCGTCAAATGAGGTAATTTGAATATTTATACTGTTATTATAAACCTAAAGCAGTAAAAAAGTAAGACAATTGAAATGACATTGGTAAAAGGTAAAG